>JASDQU010880392.1:41762-53941 GCA_032191745.1 Picea mariana
TGGACTAGTTGTCTTGATACTATCCATATTTTCTCTGTTCTTTGTTCTATAGGTTGGGGCTGCCCTTTCCTGGCTTTTTCTATGAGAGGTTCCTAGACCCAAATTGTCATGTCTTTTGTTTGATCTTCTGCTCAATTTTGATAGCATATCGATAGGCCATGCCCAAGGACAAGATGTCCATAAATTCCATTTCATTCTGGATGTATCTATGCAGAGCACTGTGGTACTTGAGCAAAATATGTCACTCTGAATCTTTGATACCCATCTTGGTGCGCAGAGTATGGAAGATATTTGTGAAATCTAGCACTGCTTGGTCTCTTTCTTGCCGCAGTGTGGTCCATTTGGTATACAAGTCATCACAGCTTCTGATAGGGTAGTATTGTTCCTTAATAGATTCCATGAAGGATTTATAGGTGGCTGTGACTGTAAATAATGAGGGTTCCTCTATTTCCTTTTGCTCACAGAAAGTTTCCCACCAACCTTTTACATGGGGAACGACTTTGAGGAGTGAAAAAGTATTTTTTTCTCTATTTGGAAAGTTATGGATAGAAAAATACCCTTCTAGTAGATTCAACCACTTGTATAAAGCATCCACATTTATCTGAACTTCAAATATAGGAGTATAGAAGTTGATTTGTACCTTAAAGGGGGCAACGCCTCTGCTCAAGGAAGATGTGTCACTTGTTGGTAGCTACCGAAGGATTTGCGCAAAACTATCAATCATCTCGTTCATATGTTGCATGAGGGATTCCTCAAGAAAATTTTTGAAAGGATATCCTATCCCATCATATTTATTTTCTCCTACCATGAGAGGTCGTTTGGGCATGTGAAATCTTTTTTCCTCAAGAGAAACAAGCTCGAGACCCAATTCTTTGTACCCCGACCTCGTTGGGGACATGCATTAAGACAACAAGGAGAAAACCGCTCTGATACCACTGATCCATATTTTATGAGCAGAATGAAATGAATATAGATTATTAAAATATTCTTAACATAGAATAACAGAGATACAGTAAAACTGGTTTTCTATTCAATAAGGAAATACGTTGAAACTAGAAAATGCAATGAAAAACAAGCTTGTTGGAATGGTGGCGGCTTATCTCTGAGAAGAGATGTGACGGATGCGCTCACTCACAAGAAGATAATTACAATGAGGATCTGAAGGCCTTTTTACAATAAGAAATAATGTCAAAAACCCTAGAAATCCAAAAACCTAACCCTAGGGGATGATGCGCCAAAAGTCATGTGGGCCCCGTTTGGGTAAGTTAGTCGGTCAACTTCCCGGGGTCGTAACTTTTGCATACGATATTTGTTTTAGGCACATGATAGCCTGTTGGAAAGACATATTCGAGGACTACACATTTTGGTCTAAAAACGTTGTTTATGGCCTCAAAATGGCCCCTCAAGTCAGGGACCTAAAAACTAGGAAAAAAAAATGCCAAACTGGAAAACTACCAAAATGAACCAGTTGGAATAGGTGGGAGGCCACCAACATCCATATGGATCAGTTGGGTCGTAGCCATTAGTGGTGTCAGGCCAATTTTACTCTTCTTGGCCTAAAGTTGCAAGAAATCCCCACTACAATCTTTCCACTTAGGTTGGATTCACATGGCATGGTGAGGGTGGCGTATGTTTCAACCTTATCCAATATTGAGAGGCACTAAGTTCCATTACCCCTCACAGTTATTCCATTTCATTTTGTTACTCTGTTCTTTTTCTCCCGTGATGGTAAACTTGTTCGGATTTGTGGTATAATGGTATCAATATCACTTAGCCAGTTCATTTCACGACATGGTGGCCACTGTTTGAAGTTTTTCTCTTGGTTCTGTGTAGAATGGTAGAAGAGGGGCATTTAGCTGGTTTCTCCACAATTGTGGTGGTCACTATTTTCATGTTTTTAACTCGAATTGTGCATGGTAATTCCACTTCCTATATGTATCCTATTCTACAAACTTGTCGTCTCAATGCAATGGTGTTATCTAGGTTTGAAGGAAAACGTTCTCTGTAATAATACGACTAGCCCAACAGTTCATTGTATAACATATTTTTTGTATTACAGAAGCTCTCGGTACCATGCCTTTCTTTATACTATCGCTTTCCCTATTGAATGTATTACTATGTTGAGATATGATCTATATAATGGGTTCGTTAAGCTATGTTTCCTATATAGTATATCCATCGTGAAGGGTTTTCTATATAGTGTGTTCCTTATCTTATGTTTTCCATTATAATGAAATATGTGTTGAAGGTTCTCTGTAGATGGGGTATTTCTTGATGTTTTTACTGTTGCATAATTCATTCTTGAGGTTGTAGGGTAAAATTACCTTATGCATTTCACTTAAGTTGCCTTCTGCATTAAAGCTTTTCTTTTGGGGTAAGTTTATCACCTTGTTCAAGTTGTTGTGATTTTATTTTTAATGGCTACCAGTCTTCTAAAACTGTAACCCTTTGGGTTCCTCCCTTGTTGGCCCATGGTCGAAAAACCTTTGTAATCATTTTGTTGGTTTCAGATCTGAATAGAGGGTGTAACCCCACATTTTATTCTTGGTAGCTTACTGTGTAAGGAAAATATAGCTGTCAGTTTAATAACTAATGGGAAGAATTCGGTGAAGACTTGGCTGAATAGTCTCATACCTCCATCCTTCTGTTCGAATGAATTCCTTTCTTAATTTGCATTCAATAATTAAAAATTAACTATGTATTTTATGAGGTAAAATACCCTTGTTCATTGGAAAATAATAGTGGTACTCCTCATATATAATTGTATGTGTTGGTTATAAAATACCTCTGTTGAGAAACAAAATTCTTTGTCGCTGCTAGAACCCTATGTCCATTCAATAGTGGTCTATGTTGTTGGTTATTTATTCCAGTCCGTCTAGTGAAATTAGATATCCTTGCTGGTTTAAATTTATGATTGCCCGAATTCATCATAGGCTAGGTTTGATACTTGCATGTAGTGTTATATCTTGTTAAGGTCAAGGACGAACTCCAATGGATTTCCTTTTAATATTCTTTGTGTAATTTATGTGTATATTCACTAACAATCGTATCTCGCTCTAATTTTTTTTTAAATTCATATATGCCATAAGCATCATTTTTTGTCAAAATCTCACTATGTATTATCCAAGTAAATCTCTGTTTAATTTAGCAACTTCACTACAGTAATTTTTTTATCCCTTCGTATGTGGTTTCTCTTGTAATGTTTCCTTCAAATAATACTTGTGAAAAAGCTTAATCCATTCTCTTGTATGGAGTCTGTATTATAACTTCTCTCTGAAATTCTACAAGCTTACAAATAATTAAGTTACATAAATTTAATTTAGAGTTTTGTTTATCATTTTACATCCACATAAACAATTTTCTCATATATGTCAATTGATGATGGGTCCCTTTTTTTCTTGCGAGGGAACCCATTAGATGAAAAATGCACCCACTCCCTTCCCGGGTCTTGGATTGATGGCTTTGCAAAGCGGAAAGGATGTTATGATATGTTGTCGAAATCCAAGTTTAGTATACTTGGTTCTTTTATTTGTTTCATCTATAATAAGTTTTCACATTAGTAAGTTACTAATTCTTTTATATGTTTGTTACAGGTTGGGAGAACAAACAAGGCACTTGGAGAAGTGTGCGGCCTGTCCATAAAATATATTCGGGTTCCATCTTCTTCCACCAATCCTTGTGAGTATTCGCAGACAATTTTATGTAGTCCTTTAAATTTATGTTTCAACTAGATAGGGAGATCTTGCGTTTAAGGAACTCAAACTGTAACATTTTGATATTTGATCGATTCATGGTAATAAAGATGTATATCATTTTTTTTCAAATGACATGTACTCTATTGTATCAAGTGTATTTATTTCATAATTAAAAAAACATGTATTGCGACTGTTATTATTTTTTTCAATATAACAACAACAATATAACGTAGTTTTGCTTACACTTATATATATCTATATTCATATATATAAACTAAATTGTTAATAACATACTACTACAACTATTTTACACACTAGTATCCCATATCAACTAATATGTCTGTAAATTTATTTTGAAACTGATTTTGTTTCTAAGTATAATAACATAAGATATGGCATCAACTCTATAAAATCAATAATAAAACATCATTAACATAGCATCAACCATTTGAATAGACATCTAGAATACATATCCAAAAAAGATGATGTTGGGAAACAAATAGAACGTCCACGTTCCACCCGTCTGTATAACAAAAAAACCATAATCACTTGTCCTGATCACCCCCTTGTTGATTAATTGGGTTGGTTTTCATTGATCTCAACCCTTGAAGAAATATTGGTAGAGAATTTTGGTAGCACAAAGGTTTGGGTAATGGACCCAAGTTTGTTTGATGGATAATGGTATGAGTTTTGAATATTTGCAAGTAATATTATTCTAGATGAATAGTACATGTCATTCCATTTTCGGTGGTATGTGGAACATCACATGACTCCTCACGGTTAGAGAGTTATGGTCATGTGAAGTTGGAGGACCCTCATGAGTCATCTAGAAGCCCCAAAGAGTCAAAGTGTTTGCAAAAGAAATTGTTTAAATAATAAAGTTAATGGAGAACTCCCTAAAATAAGGAAAGTGGGGTGCTACATGAAAGTATAAATAAGAGACAAGACTCTATCATTTTAATCACACTTGAATATCATTGAATATCTATTTTTGTGAAAGGTTATTTGGGCAGGTATTATTGATAGAGAAAAATTGCAGCAAAAAAAGTGCGGCAGGAAAAGTGTGGCAAGAAAAGTGCGATAGAAAATGTGTTGCATAAAAAAAAGTGCGGCAGAAGAATCACAACAGAAATAGTGTGGCAGAAAAATTGCGGCAAAAAAAGTGCGACAGAAAAATCGTGGAAAAAAAAAGTGTGATAGAAAAATCGCAGCAGAAACATTGCGGCAAAAAAAGTATGGCAGGAAAATTGTGGAAGAAAAATCATGGAAACAACATGGTTGGGGTCTATTTATGAGAGACATGGAACATCTTGTTTGAGGTATGTTTTGTGAGCTAGGGTTTAGCTATTGAGATTTTATTGGATGTTCAATATTGCTGCATATATCAGATTTGTTGAGGGATACAGTTGGTATTTGACATATGGGTATTGGTCTTTTGGTTGTGATGTGTTGTTGAAGTTGTTGGTTTAGCTTGAGGCTACATAACAATGAGGTTGTGGCACATGGTTTGATGTAAGGGTTTATGGTATCTAGTTTATGGATAGAATGATGAATTTTTTATGGTTATATTGGTGTATGTGTTTGGTATATGGTTGAGGTGCAAGTTGGGTACATGGTTGAGACAGGTAGTTGATGAGTTGGCACATATATGAGGTGTATACTTGATGATGTTGGTACATCTCGATGAGTCATAGTTGATGTGCAATTGATGCATGGTTGATGCATGGTACATGTTGGTTCAAGTTATTGGTACAGGTTGTTTGGTGCAGGATGATTGGTACATGTTGACAGTGAAAGGTTGATAGTGGCAGTGGTTGATTTAGTGACAATGACAGGTTTTCTACATTTGGAATTTATATTTCAGGGTAGTTGGATGGGGCAAGGACATGTGGTTGTAGAAACCTTCTGGTTGTAGTCGAAGAACATAGGGGGTTGTAGCCTCTTTCTAGTTGTATCCAGAGAATTGGAGATTTGGAGCTTTCCTTAGGTTGTAGATTAAAAAACTAGGGGGTTGTAGCCTCCTTTTAGTTGTATCTAGAGAATGGGGAGTTGGAGATTCCCTTAGGTTGTAGCCTGAGAAAATAGGGGGTTTGAGCCTCCTTCGAGTTGCAGCTGGAAAACAAAGGAATTTGGTGCTTCCAATGAATTTAATTCTTAAATACATATAAGAAAAATCATTTCGTAGTTTTCTCCTGCTTTGGGTTTCCACATAAAACATTGGTGTACTATGTATGTATGTGATTACCTATTTGTTCATTGTTTATTTACTATGAAACTATTGGATGATAATGATATATTGATATAATACTTTCATTTTATGGTGAAAAATGATTAAATTTCTCTACTACTGATTCACCCCCCCTCTGGGTAATCCAACAATTGGTATCAAAGTTGGTTCCTTCAGGAAACAGTTTAACCACTCGAAGGAGATCATGGATTATTATGAGAGTGGAGTACCAATGTTTAATGGTCAGAATGGTTTTAAGTATGAGATGTGAAGTAGAAGGACAAAAGTATTTTTACAAGCACAAGGACATTATATTTGGCTATCAGTTGTTACAGGATATGATAGTTCAAAAAGGGAAAAGACTGCAGCCAAGAAGGCATTGAAGAAGAATAACAAAATAGGAATGGATTTCATCTGGGAAGGATTACCTAATTCGGAAAGAGAAAAGGTTGGTAAATGTTCATCAACCAAAGAAATTTGGGATAAGTTACATCACATATATTCTTCACCCGTTGTAGATTTAGAAAATGCCAAATAAGATGTAGATACCGATCAAGAAGAATTATGTTCACCGTCTCGTACAGATTAAGAAGATGAAGAGTACATAATCACCAGAGAATTGATTAGTGCTTTAGATAAACTAAGAGAAGAAAACAAGTCACTCAAGAAAGAATTCATGAAACAAAAGGAAAGTGTTCATATTTTTGAGGAAGTCCAACAGGTCATCGAGAACTTAATAACTCAACTAGAAGAAGCCAAAAACATATAAGAAAATCTTGAATATAAAAAGCAGTATTTGGAATCCAACATAGAAGCAAAGAAGGAAGAAGAATAAATGAAAGAGAATATTTTGATAGATCATCTTAAGGAAATAACTAACGATCTAAACCATCTTGAGGCATAGTTTGGTCAAGAAGAGAAAGGACTTGAAGAAGAAATAATCACATTAAAAATTCATAAATAATCACATTAAAAATTCAGCTTGAAAAAGCGAAAAGAACCGAATAAGTCATGAAGTCTCAGATAATGAAGAAAGAATAAGAGGTTGAGAAGCTTGAAGAATAAGTTGTCACATTGAGAAGTAAAATTGTCAATCTCAAAAAGAACATTAAAGAGATATAAAAATGCACATTAGTTATAGAGAATGAAGAGAAGCACTCTAGGTTGCTAGAAAAGAAGAATGAAGAAAATAGAAAGAGTTATGCATAAGTACTCAAAGGAAGGAATCATGGTCAATCATAATCTAAGAAAACTATTGAAGATACATTGTCAAGAACACCATCCATGTTCAAGACACAAAGAAGCTTCAATCATGATCATGATTAGTTAAGGAAAAAATTCAGAAGGATTACACCACAAAGAAGATCATTCACTCTTAGGTATGCAAATTTATTTTATGGTCATTGTTTTTATTGTACTAAATTTGGACATAAGGTTGCATATTGCAAGGGTTATAAAATAAATTTTCAAGCAATAAATTCCTATGTGGCCCCATGTAACATTGAATTTTACAAATTTCATAGCTATGGACACATAGCTAGTGGTTGTAGAAGCATGATCGATACTTCCATGAAAGAGAACACTGATAGTAGATGTAAGTAAGTGTGGATAAGAAAACATGAAGAAAAGGTGAACAAAGACCAGGTCTCAGAGATCGTAAGATTGACAATAAAACGAGATGAAGAAAAATCTATAGAGAAAAAGAAAGATGTCATATACAGAAAGGTTTGGAAAATAACTGAAAGAAAAGAAGGATAGGTAAATAAGAAACAGGTTTAAGAGATTGTACTTCCAGGCATTGTAGTGAAAGATGAATCCGCAGACAGAAAGAAAGAAGGTAGAGCTCAGAATGAAGATGATGATGAATACACATCAAAGAAAGAATGGTTCTGAGCCATCCAACTTAGAGACTCTTAGGTAATATGAATATTAGACAGGGGGAGTCTATGCGATAATTTTGATAGACCAAAGAACCATCCTTCGAGTAGCTTGCAGAGTTTGAGAATATAGATCCAGAGCAGTCAATGAGAAAAAGTACAACACAATGGATTAATCAAGACTTCATGATAGTATAGTGATAAATGCATCAACATTATTGACAGTTGTGCAAGTAGAGTCTTGGAAAGTATGTATGAGAGCATGGATTCATATATTGTTTCAAAGAGTGGTTCAAAGAAAAATGAACATTATCATAGTGGATGATAATTACATAGGAAATGGTTTGAACAATGCTAGTGGATTCCCAATTGACAGATATTTTGTTGACACATGCAGTGCATATAACGGTTCACATTCAAAACAAATTAATTCTTTGAAACAATACTACCAAAACTCCCTACGAGCTATGGAAAGGAAGACCAAAAAATGTGAAGCACTTCAGAGTATTTGGAAGCAAATGCTACATCAAAAGAGAATATGGAAGAATGGGAAAGTTTGACTCTCGTGTGGACAAAAGAGTACTTGTTGGTTAATCAAGTACAAGGAAATCATACAAGTGTTGTAATTTGAGGTTGAACAAAGTTGTCGAAATAATCAATGTAACAATTGATGAAACATGTGGACACAAATTAAAGGAAGAAGAAAATGAATCAATGGAACAACTTTATGAAGAAGAAGTAGAATATGAAGAAGAAGTAGAAGGGGAAGATGAAGAGGATAAGATAGAAGCAGAAGAGAAAGTTCATCAATTGCCTCCAAAGACACCTAGCAAATGAGTACAAAAGAGTCATCCTTCATATTAGATTATCAGAAACAAAGATTCAGGAGTTGAGACTAGAAGAAGAATATATTCACCAAAACAAACTCACCTAAAACTCTCATATATGATTGAGCCATAAATTTTTGAAGAGGCCAGCAAGGATGAATTTTTGAATAAGGCCATGGATAAAGAGTTGGATCAAATAAAGAAGAATGACACTTGAGAATTGGTTCCAAGACCAAAGGATAAGAATGTGATCGACACAAAGTGGGTATACAGGAATAAACTGAATGAATATGGGGAGGTTACAAGGAACAAAGCTATATTGGTATGTAAAGGATATGCACAAGTTGAAGGAATTGACATTGAGGAGACCTTTTCCCCAATCGCCAAAATGGAAGCAATATGATTTCTTTTAGCTTATGCATACTCCAAAAATATTAAAGTTTTCCATATGGACATAGAATAAACTTTTTTGAATGGGGAACTTGAAGAAGAAGTCTACATTGAACAACCAGAAGGATTTCAGTTGTCAGAGAATGCAGATTATGTGTGCAAATTAAAGAAGGCCTCGTATTGTCTAAAACATGATCCTAGAGCATGGTACTCTAGACTAGATAAATATCTACAACAAGCAGGGTTCAGAAAAGGAAGTGTAGACATCAACCACTACATCAAGGTAAGTCAAGATAGTATTCTATTAATTGAAGTTTATGTTGATGATAATATATTTGGTAGAGATGATGGGAGGTTAATCCATAAATTTTCAAAGTATATGCAGAATGAATTTGAAATGCCATTACTTAAAGAACTATCATTCTTTCTAGGACTTCAGATACGTCAAAGAAACCAAGAAATTTTTATTTCTCAAACCAAGTATATCATAGAAATGCTAAAGATGTTTAGAATGGAAGACTGCAATCTAGTTATCACTCTCATGCAAACTGGTTGCAAGTTTAGAAAAGATGATGATTCAAAGTCTACAGATCAGAGGCAATACAAGTCAATGATTGGTAGCCTTATATATGTGATAGTATCCAGATCAGGTGTAATGTAGGGAATTGGACAGGTGTCACGATTTCAAGAAGAACCAAAGGAATCACATGTATTAGCGGTGAAGAGGATTTTTAAATATCTCAAAGGAACAAAAGATTTTGGATTTTGGTATCCAAAAGGAAAGGATCTATCACTTATTGCCTACACAGATGCAGATTGTCTTGATGACCGATGAAGCACCAGTGGAGCAGCGTTCTACTTGGGTGAGTGTATAGTATCATGGCTAAGCAAGAAATAATCATCAATATCTTTATCTACAATCGAGGTAGAGTATATTGCAGAAACAACATGTTGTACACAAGTTCTTTGGATGAAATAAACTCTGACATATATACAGGTTGAGTATGATGAGCCCATTCCAATCTATTGTGATAATACAAGTGCCATCAATATCTCAAATAACCCGGTGATGCACTTCAATACGAAGCACATTCCAATCAATTATCACTTTCTATGGGAACAAGTTGCATAAAAGAACATCAGAGTTGAGTATGTGGGAACAAAAGAAAAAGTGACAGACATATTTAAAACTTCCATGGGAAGCCTTTGAGTATCTTCACTATAGATTCAAAGTTATTTCTACTCCAAAATGAATTCTTTTTAATACTTATCTTATGTGTCTTAGATGTAAATGAGGAATCACCCTAAAGAGGATAGTTCAGTTAGGGGGAGCAGCCCCAGATAGAAAGATATATTTTTCATTAATGATAAAGGGGGAAAGATTTATCATATGCAGAGGACAAAGGCATGATTTCATGGGGAGAGAAGGTCACAGAGATGCAGAGGATAAAGGCATGGTTTCAAGGAGAGCATGAGTGATATGACTTCAGTATTGCATGACATGATTTGAGTATTGCATCAGAGTGTTTCCATCAATTCCATAGAGGGATATTGTTGATTAATTGGATTGGTTGTCATTGATGTCAACCCTTGAAAAAAGTCTAGTAGAGAATTCCGATAGAACAAATCTTTGGGTAATGGACCCAAGTTTGTTTGATGGATAATGGTATGAGTTTTGATATATTTGTAGGTAATACTATTCTAGATGAATAACACATGTCATGCCATTTCCAGTGGTATGTGGAATTCCACATAAATCCTCATGGTTAGAGAGTTATGGCCATGTGAAGTTGGAGGACCCTTATGAGTCATCTAGAAGCCCCAAAAAGTCAAAGTGTTTGCAAAAGAAATTGTTTAAATAATAAAGTTAATGGAGATCTCCCTAAAATAAGCAAAGTGGGATGATACATGAAAGTAAAAATAAGAGGCAAGGCTCTCTCATTTTAATCACACTTGAATATCTATTTTTGTGAAAGGTTATTTGGACAGGTATTACTAATAGTGAAAAATTGCAATAGAAAAAGTGCAGCAAGAAAAGTGTAGCAGGAAAAGTGTGGCAGGAAAAGTGTTGCAGAAAAAATGTAGCAGAAAAAGTGCGGAAAAAAAATTGTGGAAAAAAATTGTAGTAGAAAAATTGAGACGGAAAAAGTGCGACAGAAAAATCGTGGTAGAAAAACCATGACAGAAAAAGTGCGGTAGAAAAATCGTGGAAAAAAAATCACGACAGAAAAAGTTTGGCAAAAAAATCATGGCAGCAACATGGTTGGGGTCTATTTATGAGAGATATGGAACATCTTTTTTGAGGTATTTTTTGTGAGCTAGGGTTTAGCTCTTGAGATGGTATTGGCTGTTCAATATTGCTACATATATCATATTTGTTGAGGGATACAGTTGGTATTTTGTTGTTGGTATTTGACATATGGGTATTGGTATTTTGGTTTTGATGTGTTCTTGAAGTTGTTGGTTTAGCTTGATGCTACATAACAGTGAGGTTGTGGCACATTATTTGATGTAAGGGTTTATGGTATTTAGTTTATGGATAGAGTGATGACTTTTATATGGTTATATTGGTGTATGTGTTTGGTATATGGTTGAGGTACATGTTGGGTACATGGTTGATGTAGCACCCGTCCACTGGATGCTAAGCAATTAACAATTCATTCAAACACATACACATTAACAACTTTGTTTTAGAAGTATTTCATAGATTTTTATTTACACATTTCTTCTACATCTTTTCAATGATAAATCAAATAACATGATGAAATAAGTAGTAGGCTAAATTTAAGATTTAAGAACTTAAAACATAAGTATACTCAAAACATCAATAACAAAATATCAAAAATACCTCCTCCTTAGCTTGTTGAAACTCACCGGTTGTACTATAGTCCTGGGCGCTTCCAAGCATTCTTTTCCCACTTGCCCAGAGTGAAACAACAGAATCCTCCCTGCCAACTAGGAGCCTACCGGCTTCCTAGCTCCAAGAAACCTTTCGGTTTCTTGGCCCTTCGTGCCTGTGACTCCAATAACAGCAAAGCACAAATGCTCAAAGGAAACTATCACAAGAATCATCTCTTCCAAGAATGTCACAACCTCTCATCATGCTCCAACCTCTCCATCCCCACCTCTTTTCTTCTTCTCCCTATTTATCAAGTTTCCATAC
>JASDQU010880393.1:29734-40779 GCA_032191745.1 Picea mariana
AATAAAAAACAAAAAAGAAAAGGGTTGTATGATATTGAAAAGGTCACCACTGACAAAAAACCCTCCACTAGAACATCTCACCACCTAGAATTTTTAACTATAGTGAAAATATGTTAAAATATCCACTAAAACATATACTACCAATAGTAGATGTTTTTGAGATGAACTCTCAGGCTCTGCAACTTTAGGGTTTCTTCATGCTCTCGACTCCCGCCTTCCCTGACCTTCTTTGAATCCCCTAGAACGTGTTTATTGCCTCATCCCTATAGCACTGACCAACTCAAAAGTATGGGCACTAACGAGGGGGAGAAGGCCCCCTCCTACTGAAACATCACTGCCAATGATCCAAATAACTCGCGAGCACACTGACCTTCGTTTGAATCGCCATTGCACTTACGAGATCAATATATGTAGGAAGAAATGGACATAAGAAAGGAATCAAACACAGATGCTAAATCCTCGCATCCAAAAGAATCTCGGGTATGGATACTTGGAAAATGTACCCCTCAAGCCCCGATTGCACCCAGGTATGTCATCAAAACCACCAGGATAGGGGAGAATATACAGTTAATGTGAGACCATTCCCTCATAGGAAAATTTCTAGGTCTTTGGCCCTCAGAAAAGGACCCAGCTCACTGGATAAAGGCATGGTGGAACCCCAAGGGAGACTACGAGCTTCAGCTAAGATCCAAAGTTTTCTTTACAATAATATTCTACAACCTGGAGGACAAGGACCAGATCTTTGAAGGGGGACCATACTTATACAACTCGACTGGCCTCTACCTATGCTTCTGGACATACCACTTCTGCCCAGAAAAGGAAAACTTTGCATACGCACCGGTATGGATTCGCCTCTACTCCCTACCCCAAGAGTTCTGGTTAGAGGAAATTTTACTGGGAATAGGAAATACCCTTGGTAAATATGTCAGATCTTTCAAAGCTACTAAGCAAAGAAAATACACCTCTTATTCTAGGATATGTGTCTACATGAACATATCCAAAGCTCTTCCATGCATAGTTACTTTAGAATAACAAGATGAGGAATGGGCCCAAACCATAGACTATGAACACATCCCTTTCAGATGTTGAAAATGCCATGAACATGGACACCTTTTCAGATATTTCCCTCTCAATGCCCACCTGAAGAGGGAAGCTGAAGAAAAACCAAAGGAAGGATTCACTCAGGTTCAAAACCAAAGAAGACAAGTGAAAAATAAGCCCACAACCAACAACAGAAGAAAGAACCCAAATAATAACTCATTTGAAGCCCTTAACTGCCTCCCAGAGGTAGAAGAGGTGGAAAACCCCCACAAGACCGCAGAAAAAGATCCCAACAAGCACAAGGAAGACCAGCCGGCACAATAATATCAAACCCCAGCAAACCAAGTAGATCCACAAAATCACCTAGCTTCAGGGAAAGCACCAGAAAGAGAGGAAGATACAACCATGTCAATAGATGAGCAGGACCTAGCAAAAATTGACCTAGACAGGTTAGAGGAAGTGCTAAACAAGAAGGATCTCCAAACCTTACTAGAGGACCAACTTAGGAAAGTTCACAAAGTATTTTTGGAAACATCAATAGGGGATACATATAGGCTAGGGATCAACACAGACCCAAACCCAGATCCAATAAAATAACCAAAAGACAAAAAATGAAGGGGCAAAAAACAGGCTCATCAGCTAATAAGGGAGGCAGGAAATTACATGATCAACTCGGGACAAATCCATAGGCTCTCGGAGAGCTCCTTTTCCCACCCACCAAATTGTTAACTATGAAGATCCTCACCTAGAATATCATAGGCCTAAATGGAAGATCCAAACAAAGGATTCTTTGAAACTGCATCGAAATGGAAGACCCTGATATATTCCTAATTCAAGAGACAAAATGTGCAGGGAAAATTGYAGAAGATATTGTCAAAATATGTTGGTGCAACTGTGAATCCTATCAAACGAAA
The DNA here is from genome assembly GCA_032191745.1 of Picea mariana. Taxonomy (NCBI): domain Eukaryota; kingdom Viridiplantae; phylum Streptophyta; class Pinopsida; order Pinales; family Pinaceae; genus Picea; species Picea mariana. Next base: position 31,690 of record JASDQU010880393.1, read on the forward strand.
TCCAAAGGGGCTTCARGAGGCATGGCCATCCTATGGAATCCTGCTACAGTCATCCTTGATCAAGGCCTCTCCACCCCATGCACCATCACARCGCACTACAGAGCCATTGGTTCAGACAAGAAGGGAATGATCACAAATGTCTATGGACTGTAGAACAACCAAGGTAAAGACCTCTTTCTTCAGAGCCTAGATTACCTAGGTTCTTTAGCAAAATCCAAATGATGGAGAATAGGGGGCGACTTCAACATGATCCGYACGTTGGAGGAGAAACGAGGGGGGRAAAACGTCTGGAGCAGGACAACGCAAAATTCTAGGAACTCATAGAAAACCTCAGATTGGTAGATATTGAGAATGGTAACGGCACCTACACCTGGACCAACAGAAGATCAGGTTACCAACAAATAGCATGAAGGCTTGATCACTTCCTCATCTTGGAAACTCTCCTTCTACAAGGCCCCATAGTAGAGTCCAACATCCTCCCGAAGCCAGGCTCGGACAACTGGCCGGTTCAGCTCTGGGTTGACACTATTGAAACTCCGAAGCTTAAACCCTTCAGATTTGAGAATTTTTGGCTCTCCCATCCAGATTTCCAGGAGCTATCCCATCACTAGTGGAGCACTGTGGAAACTCAAAAAGGCACAAAAATGTATTACTTCCAGTAAAAAATCAAATATTTCAAAAAATAGGTACGAAAATGGAACAAAGAGGTCTTTGGGAACATTTTCTAGGAAAGGAAAATGCTGGAACAAAAACTAGAGAACCTTCAGGGACAAATCATTCAGGCAGGATATACAATCACTCAACAATGGGATGATAATGAACTCAAAAGGAAACTAGAATAAAGACACAAGCAGGAAGAGATCCTATGGAGAAAGAAATCTTGGGTTCAATGGCTCAATGAGGGAGAGAAAAACACCAAATTCTTCCACTGCTCCATGATCCACAGATGCCTCATCAATTGTATCACAAAGCTGGATGAACCTCAAGGAAACACCCTGTTAACTCATCAGGAAATAACACACGAACTGGCATATTTCTACAAGGATCTCCTCTCAGAACCCAATGTGGACCGCACCTCAGCAATAGAGAGAGTGACCCAAAATATCCCAACTATAATCACCCAAGAATATAATGAGGCTCTCATGACACCAATAATGCAAGTTGAAGTGGATCAAGCCATTCATGAGCTACCCACATGCAAAGGTCCAGGTCCAGATGGTTTCACAACAAACTTCTTCAACTCCTGCTAGCCTATGTTAAGGGAGGAAGTGTGGCAGCTGGTGGAGGAATCTCACAGCTTAGGAAAAGTTCTTCCAACACTAAATGCCACTTTCCTAACTCTTATTCCCAAAGAAGAAAGGGTCACAAATCCAAAGAAATTCAGACCCATATCTCTTTGCAATGTGATCTACAAAATCATCTCCAAGGTCATAGCTCTGAGACTTAAACTAATTATCCCCTTCATCATCTCAAAGGAGCAATCAAGATATTTTGAAGGAAGGAAAATCATGGACAACATCATTCTTGTCCATGAAATCATTCACTCGCTCAAAATCACCCACACTCCAGGTATGATTCTAAAACTTGACCTTTCAAAATATTTCGACAAATTAAGATGGCAATACATGAAATCTCTCCTATTAGCTTTTGGTTTCAACAAGGATTGGATTTCCTAGATAATGAAACTAATTTCCTCAAGATTTTTCTCGATCCTCATCAATGGTGTCCCCTCTCAACCCTTATCCCCCACAAGAGGAATAAGGCAAGGCGACCCTCTCTCCCCTTTCCTTTTTTTCATAATGGTTGAAGGTCTAGGTTGCTATATCAAGGCCTCAATTCAAAATGGATCCCTCCACGGTCTCCCCCTTCATGGGTTACAACTGAAAGCCTCCCACAACCAATTTTTTTATGACACACTATTAATGAACACCCCCACCATGCAAGAAGCAGCCAAAATAAGTTCCATCCTCTCCAACTTCATCGAAGCCTCCGACACCACCTTCAATCTAGCCAAATCACAACACTTCTTTTATAATACTCTAGTAGCAATCCAACAACACCTTTCTCAAATTTTGAATACTCCTATTTTCACTCTTCCCTCTCACTACCTAGGAATCCCTCTCTCTAAATCGGTAGCCATAAACATCTCCTGGGACTCCCTCCTACTCTCCATCACCAACTGTATCAACAACTAGACCTTTCTCTCCCTCAACCTTCCAGCCAGACTGGTTCTCTTAAATTCAGTCCTCCAAGCCATCCCATCTAACCTCTTCTCATCCCTAGCTTCCCCCTAATCAGTCATAAAGAAATATGGAATATGCAAAGAAAATTTCTATGACATGGCCACAACCCGAACAAAAAATGGGCCCTTGTTAGCTGGGACAAGGTATGCAAGCCCAAACCCTCAGGTGGCCTGGGCCTTAGGGACCCTGGAAAATTAAGCAGCACCATGGGAGCAATAGTTTGGTGGAGATGGCTCAAAACACTAGTAGAGATTTGGGCAAAACTATGGAAATGCAAATATGCCCCAAACACGCATAAAAATCAACTCATAAGAATACAGGGGCAAATCCAAGGCTCCAACATATGGAATGCGACCTAGAAAAACTAGCCACTGATACAGGAACACGCCTTCTGTGAAGTTCACAATGGCCAAAATTCCCTATTCTGGATGGACTCCTGGCAGAAACTGCCACCCCTACAATTGGACAAAAATCTACAATCCTACGAAAATCACATTCAAGATCTGGCCACTCTCAAAGTGGAATATTTGTGGACAGATACCCCTAGCATCTCTCCCTAGCGAAGATGGAAATCTACTTATCAAGAACTCCAAGTGGCAATGGACTGTGACCTGCAGCACTAGAAACAAGCTACAACCCAAAGGTGAATCTGAAAAAGCACAGACCAAGACATTCTTTGATGGGGATACACCCCTCATGGAAACTTCACTCTCAAAGAGGGATACACTCTTCAAGAGAAGCTCCATAGCCTTCAGAAAGATAACATCTGGACAACAATATGGAAATCAAAAATCTGGCCGAAAATATCTACTTTCCTCTGGCTTCTACTTAGTAACAAGATCTTAACCTAGGACAATATTCAAAAACGAGGCTTCATTGGCCCCTCGATCTACCAACTCTGCCATATCCATGAAGAAACAATGGAGCACCTCCTAAATAACTATCCACTCAGTGAGAACATCTGGAACCAACCCACTCAATTCTTTAGAAAAACTAGATGAGTTAAAAACATCATAAGCACCATCAGGGATTGGGGCTCTGATCCCTTCAAAAGTCTTATCCTGAATAGAGCCAGGTAAATCTTACCAGGCTTCATAGTTTGGAAACTATGGAAAGAGAAAAATAGAAGAATATTTCACTCCCATCTTTATCCTCCCTCCCTTCTCTGGATCACAATCCTCCTGCATCTCCAAGAAACTCCTCAGTTGTATTGATGGACCAAGGATGACTTCCCAAATGACCCAGGTGATCTCTTTCTCCTCAATGTTGGGGGATTATCTTTTTCACTTTCCACCCCTCCATCATAGCCTCCCCTTTCTTCAAAATCCCTTAGTCCCTCTAAGTGGCTCCCCACCCCCCGGCAAGGCTTCCACAAGGTCAACTTTGATGGTGCTTCAAAAGGCAATTCAGGACACTCGGGCTATGGTGCGGTCATAAGAAACAACATCGGCCAAATTCAAAGCATCATTGCCAAAAATATTGGATACGATACCAACAATTTCGTATAGATTTGGGGTCTTATCAAAGGAGTGAAATTAGCACTAAATCAAAACCTCACCTACCCGATCATTGAAGTAAACTCCAAAATCATAATAAACCTGGCAACAAAAATCCTAAATGGCCGAGATCCAGGGAAAATCACACCCAAATGGCACCTCCTTTGTCCTCTTTACAACTTCTAGGCTCTTATCAGACCCTCTCTAACTCTAACCCCTTCTCACATTCGAAGAAGTGCAAAAAAAGTTGCAGACAGATTGGCCAATACAAGGGTTGATTCTATGCAGTAGATCATCCTCCATGATTCCTAGAAGTCCTAATGCTCTCCCCTTTGGCTCCAATGCAAGGAGCTTGCTTAGATGGATGGCCCTATTCTAGATGGGGATCCACCTTCTTCAACTTATATTCTCCTCAAAATTAGAAATGATCAGAAGCTCATAAGCGAATGAATAAGAGAACAAGTTGGAAATTGATTCAGGAATTTCGACAATCGAGAGTTAGAAGCACGTAGGTTGTTGCTTCCCAAATTTGTGAAGTCACAACAAGAGTGAGAGGATCTAGACCGCTGAAGCTCGAGGTGATATGGACCATTATTCTGGTCCCACTGACCTGATGCGAGAGAATCTTAGGCACTCGGGTTTTTGGATTTTGGAGCATGGAGGGGGTTGTCTGCCCAAGTCGCGAAATCGCGAAATAGAAAAATGCAAAGGTGGATCTAGACCATCAGTGCTAAAGGATATCACAACCATCGATCTGGTCCCATTGATCTGACGCGAACATACATAAGGAATTCGGGTTTTGGGAATTTGGTGCATAGAGGGGGTTGTATGCCCAAGTCGTGAAATTGCGAAATGTGAAATCATGAAATGCAAAGGAAGATCTGGACCATCGATGCTAAAGGAGATCATAATTGTCGATCTGGTCCCATAGATATGATGTGAGATTATATTGGGAATTCAGGTTTTGAGAATTTGGATCATATAGGGGGTTGTATGCCCAAGTCACAAAATCGTGAAATGCGAAATTGTGAAATGCGAAATTGCGAAATGCGAGGGCGGCACTGGACCATCGGTGCTAGAGGAAATATCAACCGTCGACCTGGTCCCATAAATCTGATGCAAGCACATATCTAGAAATCGGGTCTCGAGAGTTTGGAGTATAGAGGAGGCTATCTTCCCAAGTCACGAAATCGCGACAGGCAAAAGCGGATCTGGGTCATTGGTGCTAGAGGAGATCTCAACTGTTGATCTGATCCCATTTATCTGATGCGAGAAAATTTTTGGAACTTGGGTTTCGGGAGCTCGGAACATGAAGGGAGCTACACCCCCAAGTCGCGAAGTTGCAAAACGCGAAATCATGAAACTTGAAAGTGAATCTGGACCGATCATGCTAGAGGAGATCTGAATTGTCGATCTGGTCACTTGGATCAGACGAGAGGAGATTTCGGGAACTTGGCTATCGGGAGTTCAAATCATGGAGGCAGCTATCAGCCCAAGTTGAGAAATCGTGAAATATGAAAGCGAAACTAGATTGTTGGTGCTCGAGAAGATCTGAACCGACAATCTGGCCAAGACATGAAGTCGTGAAATCGAGAAGGAGATCAAAATAGTCGATCCATCCCCATTGATCTTAGGCAATTTTGTAAACCGATAAGGTTCAGGAATTTTTGTAAGCAGATAGGATGTGAGCATCTCTGTAAGAAGATAAGTTGCAGGCATCTTTGTAAGAAGACAGGTTGCAAGAATCTTTGCAAGAAGATACAATGCATGCATGTCTGTAAGTAGATAGGATGCAGGTCTTTTTTAAAGCTCTCAACTGGAATTAATTTAAGGACCCACTTTTTTTACTCACAAAAAAAAAAGATATTGACGAGGTCACTACTCATGAGTCAATGTCAATACAAGAAGCAACACCCAAAAATTTCACAAGAAATACTTATGCAATGCACTCTTTTTTTTTAATATTTCAATTGAGATGTAAATGAAACAAAGATTTTAATATACAGTAAGATCTAAAAATCAAAAGTAGCACATTTTCGACAAGGTCACTATTCGCAAGCCAAAACAAATGTAGGTTTCCCTAGAGTTTGAGAGTAGATATTTAGAGGGGATGTAGTGCACTTCATATTTATCTTAAACATATCATATCATATCATATGACAAAAGAAATCTTAGAAAATCCTTTATCTAATGGCAATGATATGGTGGCAATCTGAATTCTTTTTCAAAATATATCATCCAAGCAATCCATGTAGCCATCAAGGAAAAACATAAAATATTTGATTTTAAATTAGCGATAATTTCTCTTTTTGGACTCTGATTTGGACGATTTTTTTTTTTTGAATTGGGATAATTTTTTCATAGGAACTCAAATATACAACTATTTCCTTTGGATTCTCCATATAAAGTTACATTATTTGATCTAAATTCCATTATTCTCTTTCTTCTATTTTAAAGGAAAACTCCTTAAAAACCAAGAAATAAAACAAAGTTATCCTCCAGTGGAGTCGCCAATTATGTTGTAGAGGAAACTCTCCTATAGATAGGTGAGACCTCTCAATGATCTAATAGATATTAGTGACAAAATTTGGATAGAACATGATGGATTTTTCTCTAGATCTAGTAATTTGTAGCTTCAATTTGTACTAACAAGAGAGGAGAATGGGTCTTACCTCTACCTAGTGGTTGTCCTATCGTATCTCAGATGATGTAGATCCAAGTTTTCACTCGAGCTCGTGTAATTGATTTCCTACACACATACAAGACCATGTACCATTCTCAAACTTTCTTAGCATGAAAACCACCATAGACCTATATATTGAAAATAAGAAAGTACAACATTAGATGTGTTACCTCGAGACTATTGAGGTACCTTTTGGCTCCAAGCTCGCGGAGTTCCTTCCTTTGCCACTCTTGATTTCTCTTCAGTGGCATAATGACTCTCAAACTATAGAACCTCCCATATCTTTGATTAGTCCTCTTCTTATATAATTTAGAAGATCTTGGAGATAGGCTTGATGGCATGTGAATTAGATGGATACAAGTCATAGATATGATTAATGGTATGTGAATTAAGCAATTACAAGTCATTCACAACTTCCATCTCAATTATGAACTTTTTCCAACCTATTATGAGATTTTTCTCTCTTATGATCTTTTTTCTCAAGTTCCATGCTCAATTATGATCTTTTTCCAACTCACTATGAACTTTCTTCTCAATTATGAGTTTTTCTCAATCATGAAATGATTCTTATTTCATAATTATGAAATTGTGTCAACATAATTATTTATTTGTCAAATAATTATGAGATTGTTTCTCAATTATGTAATTCAGCCTCATAACATCTAATAACATCATTTTAAGGCCCATGGTAGAAAATACATGTATAACACTTATATCTTTCTCATAATTGCTTCTAGGGTATCTATATAGGCAACTTTTAGTGAATAATTTACATTTGCTAGCATGGAATTCTTGTAACATCCAAAGATCACTGGTCATTGGAGCATTGTGATTCTCATATTTTTTGTAGCACTCTAAATAATATGAGATTAAAACCTATGATTTTTTCATCCTTCTTTAAATGTATCTAATTGAATTGAGTAGGGTATGGTAGGATACAAGCTATGATTATATGCTTAAAAACTCATATCCCAAAGCATCAAAACAAGTTATGGAACTAATCAATAGAGAGAAATTTCAATCATGTGCTAGGCCAACCAAATTTTAAATAAAAACTCACGCTTCTTCTTGTATTAAAAGAACCAAAACTGAGGGGAAATCCTTAGGGGACTCAAAGAGAACTCCCCTTCACCTTTACAAAGGTGGTAATCCTTTTTATTATTAGACAAATATTATTGTTTATCTTAGTGAAATAAGAGGGGAGTGTTATACAACAAAACTTTGAAATTATTTTTAACTTCCTAGGAAATCTAAAATATGTAGAGATAGTCAAATACTCTTTAAATCTTGAGAAAGGACTAGGTAGTTCCAATCACTGACAGAAATAAAATAAATATAGCAAGATTTTATGATAAATATACTTTCTCAAAACACGGATTTTTGTCTCCCTTCATCTAATATAAGCACAGAAGATAACCATGAATTTACAAGATGAAAGTAAAAGAAACATGTGGTTAAGGTCATATGATAACTTTAAAAGACTTTTTCATTGTAAATTAGTTGAGTTTGAAAAGAGCCATATACTCAAGGTTCCATTGGTGTCAACCAAGAAAAAATCATAAAAATAAAATCGCACTTAAATAGTTTTCCGTGGAATTGAATTCAAACAATGTGTTCTCAAATGTGAAATGTTCAACACTGTGTTGGGAAAATAACTGAGAGGGGGGGTGAATCAATTATAATATAAGATTGAAACTTTTCTTGTTCTTTTATGAATCTTTATAGATTATTATTTAATGTGTCACTGATAACTTAACATGCATAGATATAAAATATTTGATCAAACACAAAGAATACACAGAGACACAAATTTTCATGAGGAAACCCATAAAGGGAGAAGAACTCTTCTTCTTTGGATGTCAATCAAGCTCCAACCTTCATGTACATCATAGTCTTTGAGCACCAACTGAAATATGAGGCTACAACCTCTCATAGAAAGCTACAACTTGTAGAGAGTACCAACTCTTAAATTTCTCTAGCACCAACTAGATGGAAGCACCAACTCCCAGAATATCTTCTAGCACCAACTAGAATTTATAGGACTACAATCCTCCCTAGCACCACCCTACCACCTTGATTGAATGTTACAAAACTTTAATTACTTTCTCTATCTCTGATATGGTCTGTTACAACTCCATGTATCCTCTACCTTCTTCAGCTTCTATGTTCTATTCCACTTCTGCATCTTTCTGCTTCTATGCTCTACTCTTTTTCCTCTTGCACACCTTTTCCTATTCAACTTCTCTTCTGCCTTTTATGCTCTCTGTTTCCTCTACATGCTATATTCTATGCCTCTCCTCTTAGATTTAGGTCATGCACACTGTCTCTTTCTACTCACATCCCTAGCTATTGAAAATAACTCTCTCTTCACCATTTTGCATGTCTTTCACATGCCAAGTCCGTTGCATGATCATCATAGCAACTCTTTGTATTCTCTAGTGGTTATGTTGAATTTTTTCATCATCAGTGGCCGTTATCCAAAGATTCTTTGGCTTCTCTGGCAGTTATCTTGAACCTGTTCATCACTAGAAGTCGTTATCCTGAGATTCTTTGGCTTCTCTAGCAGTCGCAACTCTTCATCTTCTCTGGCAGTTACAATCAGTCCTTTTTGGATTCTTTGGCTTCTAAGCCCCTTCCTTTACGTGACCATCGACGGTGACCACACGCT
>JASDQU010880395.1:2538-35031 GCA_032191745.1 Picea mariana
TTGATTCTATAGCTAGTCTAAAATAAAAATAAAATCAAAAATGAATTTTCTTTTTATCCAAACATAATCAAATTGTGAAACACAAAGCAGTTATTTATTAATTCAGAAATTTGAAAGAGAAGCGTTAGATAAATCTGAGTTTATAACAGCTATGAATTTAGAAGAATAACAATATCCCATGATTTCCTGAATCTTTTATTTTCCTGAAGAAGATTTCCCTGCAATTCAGATCTCTAATTTGCATCAACATCTAGTTAAGACACATTTCCAAGTATGGGATGTCTGTGTAGTATTTTTTAATCTGTGTTGAACACTCATCAAAATATAAAGGTTCCAGCTCTGGGAGGGTTTACTTGTAGTTTGAATCTGTGGTCTTTTCATGTGCTATAACTTGATAAAGACGCATCTGCAGGTATAAAACATTAGAATAATACCTCTGTGCCCATGATTGGCAGCCATTACAATTCCCAAGACCTGAATATGTTTTAGGAAATTGGTTTATTCCTATTGGAAGGGTTTTGTATTCCTCAGGGTAGACAGGCTTTCAAATTCACAAAAAGGAAAGGGGAAATAAAATTCCTCAAACAAAACCGGTTTTTCTGAGAAATTTTTATTTAGAAAATGAAGCATACCTCTGAAATAGGTTCATTTCTGAAGAAATTGCCCGTTTAGAAGGTAAACAACCCCATTTCGAAAAAGGGTTTTTAACGGTTTTTCCAAATTCATAACCATTTGCTCATAATTCATCTTGCAAAATCATGTCTCTATTATACAATTACGGGTTTGAACTCTACTATATAATCATGGATATGTAAAACCTCAAGTCCATTCGGCTCTGCACTACTACAAGAGCCATAGTTTCAAAGGTAAACCAGGAGGCAAATAAAAAATGAAAACCACTTTGTCAAGTGAGTGCCAAACCCAAAAATGAAAACTTACCACCTGAAGCAATGAATGCATGCTTGTGCTAGTAGGACGAAAGAGTAATCGTTTGAAGGCATGACTGTCAGTTCTGTACCAGATCGATGAGATTGTGATATGACTACAAGGGACATCATTCATATATGAAATTACACCAAAGTTTTGTTTGATGCGCGATTGAAAAAGTGTTAACATGATACCCAAAACATCAAAAGAGTAAAATGCCTAAGGCATTACCCCAAGGTGGACAATTCATGCGCTAATGCTAAGGATGTAACCCATAATATGATACGTTCACAAGATTTTAAGGTTCTTGAAATTATTATATGCCCTTAGGTGTTCATCCAATTTTATAAAAGGAAACTCTATAAACTGTATGATGCGCCCAAACCAAAGCTTGTTCTAATTTCATGCTTATAGTCATGAAATTGAATAAGAAAAATGAGAGATTTCAAATAAATGAACTTATACGCATAGCTAATCAAACAAATCTTTTTGAAACAAAAGATGACAAAAATATTTGAAAATAAAAGAGGCAACTGCAGAAAATTTTATCCCATTGAGATGATATTTTACAATGATAAAATCGACATGAATATTTGGCTGCCAACAACGGAGACATGTTGGGTGAAGCAGTTATCTCTGCATCATCATAAATTGATATTAGGGAACAGATAACTCAGATAGTTATTAGAAAAAGATAGATCAAGCATTTTGACATCAACTCAGAAAAATAACACAGTCCTATTATTGGGAAAAGTTTTGTCCAAAAATTGTAATCCGACATCTCGTTTCGATTAAAGGGGTAATGATATTTATACAAGTAACTCCAATGCTGTTGATAGGGCCACTGCTACCAGTAATAATTTATAGCCTCGATAGGGATGTCATTTAACCCTCTCTAGTACTTCGATCCCATTCAAAAGTTGTCCATTTATGATAAAAGTATCTTGACATCTGATCAATTTAAAAACATACCTGAGGATATTCGGACTCCACATTGTTTCACTTCTAGCAGGCCTGTTCAGTACCCCAACGAAGTTGTATTGGTATCATGTGTGCATTAAACATTTACCCGTTGCCAACAGACCTCTTCAGTATCCCGACGATTATACACAAAATTCCCACACATTACAGTGCTTCCAACTCTCTAAAATTGTTTATAAAATTTTTAGAAACTTCATGATAACAAGAGAGCGGAGTGATACTGAAGATTTCAGACCTAGGAAGTGATAGGATTGATCTTTAGAATTGTTGTTTCGTTCTTTTTGGAATTAATAACTTTCATCACAATTTGGACATTTATATTTCAGTCAAGAAATCATCTCAGGAATGGGGAAGAGTTATCAGTTGATCTCATTAGAACTAGGACGACGTTAGAAGTTTTAAAGATAATAGTATTTCCCTGAGACTTCAACAAAAACCGAGGACAATGATTGTAAAAAGACTTATTGTAACTTATTTAAGTTAAAAACTTAATGTGCAAATGCATTGAACTATTCTCAACTGGCTCTAGTGAAAGATCCAATTCCCTTCAATAATGAATGGTGATTCAGAAATAATCATTAAGGAAACACAAAAAACCAAACAAAATGAAAAATAAAACAAAAGAAAGTGTAAGCTAAAAATATTTACAAGAGGGGTAAATTTGATTTCTCAGGTGAAGTATTTCTTGAGAGACTCAAAGAAAATAGAAAAATCCTTATTAATATGAGTGCAGTCCTACTCATGGCACCTCGGGTCAGGGTTGAATTCAGGTGAATTGATAGTTCAAATTTACTTATCTCTTTACTTTCCATTTTAAAATTTACATGATAATAATGTGTTTTTGAAAAGAAATATCCAACGAAAACAAGAGAAAAAAGGATTAAAGTGGACTTCCCTGGCAACATTCATATTATGGTTCTCTTGGTGTACCCACTTGTGTTCATAACTGCATTATTACAAAAGAAATATTGAGAAAGAAAACTAAAATAAACCTACTCCTAAACCTACTCTAACTACTAAACAAATCAAAAGGCTAAGTAAAATCGTATTTCCAGTGCAGCCACAAGAACATCTTCAATCCTGCAAGGCATAGAAACTCGAAAATCAAAATAAAAGAATGTAGTATTTTCATATGCGAAAGAAATATGTCATGCTTACCTCCTATATATTCATTTAAAAACAACACAAGCATGACCTTACCATTCTTTTGAAACTTCTTGGTGTATGAATCCTCCAACCATTCTGCAATCTTTTCATAAAAATTAGGATGCAAAATTATGACTTCGACGAACTAGATCCGTCAATGGGGAACACATCATAAGAGGATTCATGAAATCAATTAGATTATTGGTTTGAACACTTCCATTAATGAGCTGGATCGTTTCAAAATGCGAAGCATAATCATTAAAATTTGAACTAACCAAAGAATGAATATACAATGTAGAATATTTGATCTCCATAAGAATGAGTGCATTGTCTTTTTCAAAAATAAATCGTGTAAAATCATCTTGCAACATGTCTTTTTTCCATGCGAGTGATGAAAGTGAAAGAGCGTCAAATCCGACTTCATAAATGTTATGTTTGGAATTAATTTCACCAAATCTTGGCATATTGAAAAGATCTGATTGTGATGGAAAAGAGTAAGATACTATGGTTAAAGTATCATGTCCACCTGAATCTAAGAAGAGATTAGGATATAAAGAGTAAAAGGAATCAGAAATGAGCACATGAAAAGAATCTCTTGAGATATGATATTTAACAATGTTATTCTCAAGACATTCCTCTTCACTTTCCTTAAAACTTTCACTCTGTTTTGGTGATAAATCCTTCAACATAATATGATCATCTAAATTTGCCTCATGTATGATAGACAATTCGAAACTTTCATGACAAACATCTAATCTCTCCTGTGGATAAGGTATGATTTGTGCATGAAGGTTTAAGGTTTCTTCTTCAAATTGCAGACTTACATCTCTAGTCAGTTTCGTAGGAATGTTAGAATGCTTAAGATCATTTTCATCACCTCAGTGTTCTTCAGTAACTTAATTTAAGTACTAATTAGAGCAAGAGTTCGAAGAATATGCACATTCACCTTGACCCAACATCAAATCTTCTTCCACGATGGTTGAGGACTGAATATACAATGTTTAAGAGGAAAAACTAGTTTGATTGTCAATAAGAACCTTTTCAATAGATTCTACCCCCCTTACTTGTTCAAAATTTTCGGATGGATTCCTCTCATCCTGCAAACAAAATTCTTCTCGCAATTGAGTGATAGGATTTGTAATTGATTCATCATTTTCGATTGAAAATGGTTGGATGAAAAGGGCACAAACATCAAAGAGGAGATATAGTACAAATGACATGTCATCAAGTTGAAACTTACAAAGAATATGATGGATTCTTATTAAAAATACATCTGGAGATGAATTGTCATTGATTAGTAAAGCCTAAAATTCTTCACATAATTGATTGTAATCATAGATTTCAAAAGCATCTAAAAATTCCTCTACAAATTGAAACCAATAAATAATGTGATGTGTTGGAAAAGACTCAAACCAATGTTTAATCCGACCCCTAAAATTAAAAGAGAACAATCTGCATAAAACCTTTAAATCAGAAATATCATGCTTGATGCATTTACACCAAAACTTGTTAAGATGGTATTTTGCAGATACATCCCCCCCGCCATCAAAGGTGAGTTTGGACAAGTGAGAGACTGTCTCGTTGGGAATATCGGGTAATGAGAAGTGGAAAGCATGTTCCAACACAGTGATTTGGGGAGCCATGGGGAATTAAAGACATTCAAAACAAAGACTCCTGCAAGGCCAGCTTGTCAGTCTAGCCCTCCTTCTAGCGCCATTTGTTGGTGGATGTTTATGACACACCGTCAACGATAAGGATAGATCCGGACCGGGGTTGCCTATTTAACCCAATCCATTTGGTATGATCTAACCTGACGGGTTTTATGGCTCTATTATCCAACTAGGATCCTAAAAACAACTAAAGGTGTAAACTAACTAAAGGTATCAATTCTAACAATCAACACTTTAATTTCAAATGCTTAACTAATAGTGTTAATATACAATGGTTATATACAGTTTACAAGGTTTGAGCAAATCCTTGTGAAATTAATTGTTTAAGATAATGTATCTAAATAAGATTAAATATCAACAGACTTATTCTAATACTCTGAATGTCAAACTAGTAAATGAATATGATTGTAAATGATATAGCGAAAATAGACAAAGAAAATTGATGTTTAAATAATGCAATCGCTATTCATTCATATAAACAAATTAAATAAATAATACACTAACTAACCTCTAGCTGATTAACAGTAATAAACTTAATTCATATCTCTACATTTATGTGAACTCCTCTTGTCCTGTGTCAAGTGAAAACCTATGACATAAGCAAGCATAATACCTCCTGAAGAAATTCAAGGAAGTGTTACATATTCTGGAGCAACTTTATGATGACAGAAAGATAAATAATTATATATCATGTGACCTTGAAATGTCCAACAACTGAGAATGAAAGAAATTCCAATTCTTGGTAATGGTGTTACCATCTAGCATCAACCGTAAACTCAAAATGCTTAAATAGATGATCAATCAAAGATATAAACTAAACCAAAATATGATGAACAACATAAAGAAAAAGCATGATACAAAATATTATGCAAAGAACATACTAAAGCTAATTCGACACAAATAACATTTCACATCAAGAAATTACATGAGAAGACAATGAAACAACATTGCATAGTCTACACAGGACAAAAGCCAAAGAGTAAACTTCTTTCTCATATAGTTTCAACAAAATATGTTCATCATATGGTCTAGGAAAAATAAAATTAATCACTGGGAAAACATTGCTATTTAAACAAGTTTCTGTTCTGCTCCTCTTATCATGCAAGATAGAGGCAGATCTTTCTTAAAATACGTTTTTACTAAAATAAAATAACCAAAAGATAATTATGTTGGAGTCTTTTAATCAAAAACATTTACATTAATAAACATTGTTTTTCAAAATAGAAAATTACTAGTCCACTAAACGCTCAACCCATGACTCCTTTCCTTAAGCATAACACCACAATCGGGTGTTTACCTGAAATAATAAAATGAAAACAAAATTTAGATAATAATCCAAACAAATAATTTAAAAAGACAAGCTACAAAATCTTTCGATTCTATAGCTAGTCTAAAATAAAAATAAAATAAAAAATGAGTTTTCCTTTTATCCAAACAGAATCAAATTGTGAAACACAAAGGAGCTACTTACTAATTCAGAAATTTGAAAGAGAAGCATCAGATAAATCTGATTTTATAACAACTGTGAATTTAGAAGAATAACAATATCCTGTGATTTCCTGAATCTTTTATTTTCTGAAGAAGATTTCACTGCAATTCAGATCTCTAATTTGCATCAACGTTTGGTTAAGACACATTTACAAGTATGGCATGTCTATTTAGTATTTTTGAATCCGTGTTGAACACTCATCAAAATATAAAGGTTCCATATCTGGGAGGATTTACTTGTACTTTGAATTTGGGGTCTTTTCCTGTGTTATAACTTGAGCAAGACACATCTACAGGTATAGAACATTGGAATAATACCTATGTGCCCATGACTGGCAACCATTACAATTCCTAGGACCTGAATATGTTTTAGCAAACTGGTTTATTCCTATTGGAAGGGTTTTGTATTCCTCATGGTAGATAGGCTTTCAAATCCATAGAGAGGAAAGGGGAAATATAATTCCTCAAATGAAACAGATTTTTCTGAGAAATTACTATTCAGAAAATGAATCATACCCCTGAAATAGGTTTGTTTATGAAGAAACTACCCACGTGAAAGGTAAATGACCCTGTTTCAGGAAAGGGTTTTTAACTATTTTGCCAAATTCATAACTGTTTGCTCAAAATTCATCTCGCAAAATCATGTCTTTGTTATACAATTACGGGTTTGAACTCTATATAATCACGGATATGTAAAACCTTAGGGCCATTTGGCCCTGCACTACTACAGGAGCCATAGTTTCAAAGATAAACTAAGAGGCAAAGAGAAAATGAAAGCCACTTTGTCAAGTGACTGCCAAACCCAAAAACGAAAACTTACCACCTGCAGCAATGAATGCATGCATGTGCTAGTAGGACAAAAGAGTAATTGTTTGAAGGCATGACTGTCAGTTCTGTACCAGAGCGATGAGATTGTGATACGACTACAAAGGACATGATTCATATATCATATTACACCAAAGTTTTGTTTGATGTGCGATCGAAAAAGTGTTAACATGATACCCAAAACATCCAAAGAGTAAAATGCCTAAGGCAATACCCCAAGGTGGAAAATTCATGTGCTAATGGTAAGGATGTAACCCATAATACGATATGTTCACAAGATTTTAAGGTTCTTGAAATTATTAGATGCCCTTAGGTGTTCATCCAATTTTATAAAAGGAAACTCTATAAACTGTATGATGTGCCCAAACCAAAGCTTGTTCTAATTTCATGCTTACAGTCATGAAATAAAACAAGAAAAACGAGAGATTTGAAATAAAATGAACTTATACACACAGTTAATCAAACGAATCTTTCCGAAACAAAAGATGACAAAAATCTTTGCAAACAAAGGAGGCAGCTAGAGAAAATTTTATCCCATTGAGATGATATTTTACAATGATAAAATTGACATGAATATTTGGCTGCCAACATGGTGTCCCTTCGTTATACAAATGGTTAACTCTGGTACATGGCAGTACCAGTTTGGACCAACCATCATAGGAATTCATTAGTCACATTAACTAAAATCTGACTTGAAATTTACTCATAGGCTATCTTGTGACACAACTGATCTAGGTCAAGTACCGTCCAACCCTCCCACTTCATGCAATCTTTTAATTTGCACTATGTTCATCCATTAATCCTTGTACTTTCCAATCAGATCTATTTTCCATTCAGGTTTAATTGAAGTCTCGGGACAACGCGGGCATAATAAGCCCGCGTCGAACATTTTTATCCCCCCTAGCTAGCATAATTGAAGTCTTGATCGAGACAATGCGAGCATAATAATCCCACGCCGAACATATTTATCCCCCTAGCTGGCATAATTAAGGCCCAATTAGGTGCCAAACACACCCATGGGATGAAAACTTTGTTTACATGGCAGTGCCACGTAGGTGCCACAGTGGCAGGTCACGGGGCGAAGGTGGGTCACGATGTTGATGTCAACATTGCAGTATTAACAGTCTTGAAAATTGTTGAATTGGAGTCGAAAATCCAATGAATAAAAAATTGCATCGTAATTCCAACTTACGTTGGGGCACCAAGAAAAAATATAACAAAATTTTGAGAATTAGTGAGTAATGTTCGACGGTAAGGTGGATTTTATCCTTAACGTCAGAACACCCCTTCGGACTTCAACACCATATGTAGTAGTGGGTTGACATGGTCAACTTTGATCTCTAGGTCAAGCACCCCTTTTAGTCGACTTAGTTTGATCAAGGTTATTTGCATTATGTGGCTCAATAATAATGTATATTAATCACCAAAGAGGGGAATTCACATTAAGAATTATAGTGATTTTGTTGGCTATTGATTACATGTTGACTATGGAAGGAGTTCCTTATGTTGATTAAATGTGGACTAAGTTGACTATGTTATCTATGTCGATTATGTTGAATGTTAAAGGAGCCGATTTACATTGATAACTATGTTGATTATGATGAATATTTTGTTAAAGGATGACTATGTTGAATATGTTGACTATTTTGATTATTGAATGAGTAGACTTACATTGATTATGGTCAATATGATAACCATTGAAGGAGTTGACATACTTTTGAAAAAAAACACTTGATTATGCTCACTAGTGACCATGTTAACCATTGATTATAATAACTATATTGACTATTAAAATATTTAAATGTGTTGATTATGTTGACTAAATTGACAATGTTGTCTATGTTGATTTTTGAAAGCACTAACTTATGATTAATTATGTTGATTATTTTGTCTATGTTAATTGTTGAAGAAGTTGACTTAGAATGACTATATTGATTGTTAAAGGAGATAACTCACTAGACTATTGAAATAGTTAACTTGACATTGACTATTAAAAGAGTTCACCTACATTTAATAGGTCGACTAATTTGAATATGTTGCCTATGATTACTCTAGAACAAATTGAATATAATTATTATGATTAAGTTGTTTATTATGGTTGACTATCTTGACTTATGTTGACTATGAAAGGCGTTGACTAAGTTAACAATTGAAGTAGTTGACTATGTTTCTTATAATCATTATTGAAAGAGTTTCCTTATATGTTCATCGTGTTCTCTATTCATAGACTTGACTCACATTAAATGTTGGTTAAGTTGAATATGTTGAGTATGTTAATAAATTTGACATGATCACTATTGAAGGAGTTGACTATGTTTATTATGGTTGACTATGTTGTGTATGATCACTATTGAAGGAGCTTCCTATGTTGTTTATTGTCATTGGTTATATTGAATATATTAACTATGTTGACTACATTGATAGAATTGATTGTATGTTTATGCTATTGAAGGAGTTGGTGATGTTGACTAAATTGATCATGCCAACTTTTGAAGGAGTTGATTTATGTTGACTATGTTGACTTACAACTTAATTTGAATACAGTTGACTTAATTGAGAAGAGATGACTATGTTGGTTGTTTAAGTAGTTAACTATGCTCACTAATGAAATACTTGGCTAAGTTTATAGAATTCATCGTGTTTCCTATGATTATTGTGTTTTTTAATAAAAACAAATAATATTTGTATTAGAAATAGGCTATAGCCAAGCCAGATAGCATAGTAATACAAAAAAAACATTGTCTCTTAACAAAAACTAGCATAGTAATACAAAATAAAATATTATCTCTAAACAAAAACTAGCATAATTATTAGAGAGTACATGTCAAGTACAAAAATATCCAATTCATCCTTCTTAGAGGATTTCAAAAAGTTTTTTCGAGTGTAGACTCTATCAAATACAACTAATATTAATAATATTCTACATAATATAAAATACTAATGAAAAACATGTTTGTTGAATGCTTTGCCTTAACCAATATTAATAGAGTGAGATTCCTAATTTCCCAAGTCCATGTCTTCAATCATTTGATGAATTGTTTTCTCTTCCTTGAGATCATCAAGGGAAGAATTCACCAACACTTTATAATTTGAGGCTGCTAAGTGAGTACTTTTATTAAGATTACAAACCATATACCTTAACATTGAACATTTACCTTCTAGAGCTTGGATTTGCCTCTTTTGTTGCACAAAGATGTCCAAAACCACTAGATTTTGGAATATTCATTAACATTCATTATGATTCACCTTAGTTCTCACTGAGAATATAGACATCCTACTACTATTGATAACATCTTCATGGCCATGCAATACTTTGTTCATTTCCTAAATTTCCATGTAGTCCATAACCCAAATCTTCCACAAATACCCAAACAAAGAGTAGACAATAAATGCCTAAAAGAATGATTCCAAAAGGTTGAACCAAACTTTCCCAATTAACGAGCATAACAAACACCCCACATAATGAAATTCCAAACCAAGAGGGAAAATACACAACACATGCAAGATAACACAACACACACAAGAGAACATGGTGATCGTAAACAACTAGTCCAAGTATCCTTTTTTGAAATTAATCAAAAAAAAGAACATGGAATTCCAAACCTCTCTCAACAAGAGACTAACTAGATTCAAATGGAGGAACCCAAGACCCCTATTTCTAAGGATACTAAAGGCTCCAAACAAACACTAAAATTCCAAACAAAGTCAAGAACAAAGCTCGAAACAAACACCAACACAAAGATTCAAACTAGAGAAAAAACCACCAAAGGCTTAGCCAAAACCATTGAAAAAACACCAAGAATTACCAACATAATTGGAAAGGGAGTGCTTACTCAAAATTCCCATTGAAATAGAGTCGACCACCACTAATTCTACTCATTGTGAAAAGAACCTACACTTTGATCCATTATCCCACCTTTCCTCTGCATATATTCTCCGCAAGCTTCAAAATGTCATCCAAACATAAAGGCTAACATGTGTGGGGATGTCGTATGGGTGATGTGCTTTGCATCCCACATTCATCTTGTTATATGATGACATCTTGAATGTACTTACATGTGTGTTGATAAAAAATGATTTCCTTGCACATGCCATCAATGTTTCCTATAAGTATTGTTTGAGTTAACTATGTTTATATTATTAAGGAGCTCAATATGTTTATTATGGTTGACAATATTAAGAATGATGCTAATTAGGATGACTATCTTCAATATATTGAATATGTTGACACAAGCCATCATATGTAATGTTGAAAGATTCAACTTTGTTGACTATGATAAGTTGACTTTGTTGACTATGATAATTGAGTTTACTATGTCATTTATTTAAAAATACCACTTTCATTAATTATATTAATTATATTAAATAATGTTAAATATGTCAATTAGATTGACTTATAACTATTAAAAAAATTAATTATATTTATTATAATTAATTATAGTGATATAATTAACTATTTCTCTAACTATTCAAGACATAATTGACTTTGTTTATTAGATTGTAAACCCTTGCCTCTCTAATCTAGTCATTTAAGGAAAAGTCGAGTTCTTTCATCTTTACACTTTTAAATAGTCGCTTAACGTCTTTGTGGGTAAACACATGTGAAACGAGATATTTCATATAGTTGTACTTTAAATGTTTTTCTCTAAATATAGTGATAACTTTGGGATATTTAGGTTTTGAGTAGTTAAGTTTATACATTTTAATTTAAATAATAAAAAATTGTGAAATTTATAACCCTCAAAACTTAAAATATTTAAACTCATTTCATATAAAAAAAAATTAATGAATAATGAAAATTGGATTCTAAAATTCTTCAAGTATTTTTAAATCACATTAGCTCTATTTGAATCACCTTATCAATTTTTAAGTTAACTTTATTAATCAACTATTAAGTTTTGTATCTTATAAGTTTTTATGAAAACAATAGGATTGGGATTTTAGCTAATTTGGATTTAATAAATAATTGCTCTCGATGGATTCTGCGCTGATTTTGGAGAGAACTGTGCATTCACCACACAATTCACAATTCAAAATAGAAGTTATGAATTTGTAACATGAAATTCGTATTGTAATGATGATGTTGGTTAAGTTTGAATTTGTATGATGAAATTCATAGTATATTGTTTAATATTTTGTTTAATGTAATGTATATAGATATTAAAAAATATATATATTTTTTATATAAAAGTTAAATTAGTATTTATTAATATTTATAATAAAAATAAATTTTAATGAGAGAATTAAATTAGAGTTAATATTTAGGTATTATCATCAATGTAAAAATCATTTATCCCAAAGTGTATAATAGATTGAGGTACTATCATCAATAACCTGCAAAAGAGCAACTCGAATCATCATCAAAATTTGTATTATTAAACAGTCAGGCTAACTTTGTATTTGGAAATTTGGAAATTTTATTTTTAAAAAGTGATGTCAACTTTGTATTTATAATATTTTTAAGAATATTTTCAATTGGTAAAGAGAGTGCATGCGTAATGATACTGCAAACCTAACCACGCAAAACAAGTTTATACGAAGTTACGGTTATTATGGAGCTGGATGTTTACTTTCGCAACAATCGTAACCCAGTCCCCGTTGATATGAACATGGATAACAGTCTTGCTCAACGCAGCTTGCATAGTCCTTAGAGTACGGACATGTTGGAGGATTTTTATCCCCCGGCCCTTGCTCTACAATTTCATTCATGTTATCAAAATAAATATAAATTCAGAGGGTCAGTTGTGCATCGTTTCCAGCCCTGGCAGCTTGAATTCCATTTGGAACTATGAGCAGCATATCGTTTTGCTTTCGGCCGGACGATATGTATTCCTCGAAGCCCCTGATCTGCCAGAAGGGAATGGAATTCGAACCGATGAGAACCGTGCCATTCATGACGAAGGTCTTTGGGCCGCACTCCAAGTTCCCATTCGACAGCAAGCCTGCGCGTATATATATTATATGCAATATAATATAACAACAGTTTGAATCCATTATGTCGATCCAATATCAAAAATCATAAACACACGGAAACATATGCATTACATGCTTACCATCTCTGATGGGTATTGCTACAGTCTGTTCCACGATCCATAACAGTGCGAAAAAAGGAAAACTACAGCCCACAAAACTGGCATATGGCCCCCCTCTTGACATCTTGAACCAATATCCCCGCCAAGATCGTGGCAATTTCAGAACTGACTCCTAACTGAAACTGTGATGTTTACAAACCTGGCGTGGGCTTTTATAGACTGCGGATCTATGAAACGAAGAAGCTACTCGGGACTCGGAAGAAGAGAACGGTGTTGGTTAGGCTGCGGACATGCATGAGAAAAGTGCCTCGTTCGACTGTAATTTATAGAACTTTGTAAGAGGTTATGGTGCAATGGTATTTATATAGCTGTGGAAAGCGGTAGTCTAAACGTTCTACCTTTTGGCTGTTTTTTGACCACTTTTTTTGTTTGATTTCGCCCGAAATCCAGTGATGAATGGTTGGATCTGCATATTTGAATGATTAAGTTTGTATAATCTGAGTGCCCTAGGGGTTTTTCAGCACACTGAATCCATTTATACATTCAGAAATGCAATTTAAACAACAGAAAATAACGATTTTGTCCAAATTTACATCATTGGATTCCGACAAAAAAACACAAAAGGTAGAACTTTTAGCCAATGCCCTTTGGAAAGGTTATGGTGCAACCATGGAGTAAGCTAATTCGGGAGCAAACAGACCCATTTTTCAGGCAAAAAATTAACCAAAATCCGGTCAGATTTTCAGGGGTAGCCTGAGTTTCACATGGATCAAAGTTCCATGCATTTCAGAATTTTACCCGAGGGGTTTTGCCCCAAAAAATTGACCAGAGTTCTAGAGGCCGGAAATTTAAAACTGCATCGTCGAAAATGCAACCATTGTTTCACGAAGGCTCTCCGAAAAAATCTACGAAATGTATTGTTATTTGACATTCAATGAACACTTTTTACTAAAATCTTAAATATGTGAGGAATTTAAATTTTATGTTAAAATTAGTTCAAGCATAGTGTCGTCACCACTAGTGACAATTTTGTATTCATATGCATCTCTCTTACATCATATAAATTTGAGTGAGCAGGCACCCACCGCCCTCAACTGATTGTCTTTGATGTCTGTCGTGTTAGATGACAAGCATTCACATTTTACGAAAGCCAACTTCCATAAATGCACATTTATAAAATCCAACTTCCATAAATGTACATTTATGGAAGTCGTCTTTCATAAATGTACATATATGGAAGCCAACTTCCACAAATGTGCATTTACAGATGACAACTTTTTTATATGTGCATTTACGAAAGTTGACCACTTCAATAAATGCACATTTACGGACGACAGCTTCCGTCTATGCGCACTTCCATATATGCACATTTATGGAAGTTGGATTTCGTATATGCGCATATACGAAAGATGACTTACATAAATGTGCATTTACAAAAGCCAACTTCCATAAATGCACATTTATGGAAGACGACTTTCGTATATACTTTCTTCCATAAATGTGCATTTATAAAAGTTGGATTAAGTATATGCGCATATATGGAAGCTGACCTCCATAAATGTGCATATATGGAAGCCAAATTCCATAAATACATATTTACGGAAGGTGGCTTCCGTATATGAGCGCTTTTGTAAATGTGGATTTATGGAAGTTGGATTTTGTATATGCGCATATAGGGAAACATGCATATACGGAAGTCGACTTCCATAAATGCACATTTACGAACGATAACTTCTGTATATGCGCATTTACGTAAACTATCCACTTCTTCCATATATGTGTATTTACGGAAGACGACTTATGTATATTTGCATTTATGGAAGTTGCATTCTGTATATGCACATATATGGAATTCAACTTTCGTAAATGTGCATTTAAAGAAGTTGACCACTTCTATATATGCGCATATTCAGAAGAAACTTTTGTAAATGTGCATATACAAAATCCACTTCCATAAATACGCATTTACGAAAGCCAACTTTCGAAATACAAATTTAAGGAAGGTGGCTTACGTATATTCACATTTACGGAATCTAGCCACTTCCGTAAATGCGCATTTATGGACGTTGGATTTAGTATATGAGCATATATGAAAGAAGACATATACAGAAGCCAACCTCCGTAAATGCACATTTACGAAAAACAACTTCCATAAATGTACATTTACGAAAGGCGACTTCTGTAAATATGCATATACGAAAGCGCACATATATGGAAGCCAACTTCCATAAATGCGCATTTACGGACTACAACTTTCATATATGCAGATTTATGGAAGATGACCACTTCCATAAATGCACATCTATGAACGATAGCTTCCTTATATGTGCATTTATGGAAGTTGGATTCTGTATATGCGCGTATATGGAAGCCGAATTCCATAAAAATGCATTTACAAAAGTCAAATTCCATAAATGTGCATTTATGGAAGCCAACTTCCATAAATGTGCATTTACGGAAGCCAACCTCCGTATATGCGCACTTCGGTAAATATACATTTATAAAAATTGGATTCTGTATATGCGCATATACGAAAGTGCACATATACGAAATCTGACTTCCATAAATGTGCATTTACGGATGACAACTTCTGTCTATGTGCATTTAAGGAAGACATATTTCGTATGTGCACACTTTCGTAAATGCGTATTTATGGAAGTTGGATTTTGTATATTCTCTTATACAGAGCCTTCTATATATGTGCATTTATGGAAGCGGACTACTTCCGTATATGCACATTTACAGAAGCCAACTTCCATAAATGTGCCTTTATGGAAGGAGGCTTCCATATATCCGTGCTTTCGAAAATGCGCATTTATGGAAGCTGGATTCCATATATGCGCATATACGAAAACCGACTTCCATAAATGTGCATTTACAGACAACGACTTCCATATATGTGCATTTATGGAAGCTGACCACTTCCATAAATGCACATTTACGGACGACACTTTTTGTATATGCGCATTTATGGAAGCCATCTTCTGCAAATGCGCATTTACAAAATCAATCTTCCATAAATGAACATTTACGGAAAGAAAATTTTGTATATGCACATTTACGGAAGCTAGCCACTTCTGTATATGTGCATTTATGGAAGCTTACCACTTCTAAAATCGTGCATATATGGAAGCGCACATATACAGAATCCAACTTCCGTAAATGCAAATTTATGAAAGCCAACTTCCATAAATGTGCATTTACTGAAAACGGTTTCCATATATGCGCATATACGGAAGCCAAGTTTCGTAAATGCACAATTATGGAAGTTCGATTTTGTATATGCACATATATGGAAGTGCGCATATACATAATCCAACTTTCGTAAATGCACATTTACGAAACTCAATTTCCATAAATGTGTATATACAAAATCTCACTTCCATAAGTGGCCAGCTTCTGTAAATGCGCATATACAGAATGAAAAAAGTGGAAGGAAAGGGGACGAAGAGATCGAGTGATCAAGAGAGATATAGAGATAGCGGTAGAGAGAGAGAATGAGGGAGGGAGAGAGAGAGAGAGGGGAGGGAAGGAGGGAGAGGGATGAGATATACAGTGATGTAATATAAGTCCAGTGAACAATAAGGCTTGAAGACATTACAACAATATAAACCTTATGAGCTCAACATGTCACTTGTGGGAATTGAACCTGGATGGGAAGAATAACAATCATTCCTCTAACCACCCAAGCTAAACCCAATTGGAAATTAGTACTAAATTTCCAAATCAAAACACAAAATTTAATCCTACACTCTACATTACCATTCAGCAAGGATCTTCAGATTTGAGGTCGTTTTGAGTAAATGCCTAGAAGTCGAAATTCCCTACAATCACAAAATTTCATGGTCATGAATCAAAGTTCTAATCGTCAAAACCATGGATGATCTACATGGGTCTATAAACCCCCTAACATTATGCAATGCTAACTCTCCTAACATTCCACAATTCTAACAATGCTAACATTCTTCAATGATTTTATCCTTTAAATTATTAATTAGTTTTTATAAAAACCACTTATTCTTTAATTTTTTGAAAAGTGATGACTCCATTTTACTACTATATTTTCAGCATATAGTTAAAACACCATAAGGAAAGTCTCCATAGAACCATTCATTCTTTATTTTTTTTACAAAGGTTCAAGAATGCCAAAACCATGTTGCACATTAATAACTCCAAATAAAGCATTTTAAAAGGCCAAAACCTCCTCTACTTTTCAATAGTGATGTTGCATCAAAGACACATATAACTCCAAATAAACGATTTAAAGTTCCCATTATCAAGCTTATGTTGAGTGTGAAATAAACCCAAGGAATATAATCTTATCATTCAATTTCTGTAATCTCTTTATTCAATCGTAGAAACTTAGTGGAGAACTCTTAATTTTATTCTATTGAAGTCAGGGTAAAATGATCCATTTTATCTTTATTTTCATGACATCCCACATATATTTTTATGTCTTTGAAAGAGAATAATAAAATAATTCATTTCATTCTTGTGTTTTACTAACATAATTTCAATTATATAAAAAATAATTAAAAAAAAAACAAAAAAACATCCATGTAAAAAAACACATTCATGCTTATTTTTTCTTTAATAACATTCATGTCTTTCAATTTCGTGTGTTTTAGTGTTTTAGAAATAGTGAAAAAAAACCTCACCATTACTATTGGCGTATAAAAATTTATTTAAGTAAATTTCTTAAAAACTTAAAAGGTTTCTTTTTTTAGTACATAAATCCACCGTTCTTACCAAATTATATATGATTGCAAGGAAACTTTACCCTTAACTCAACTTCATTTTCACTGGTTCACAATTATCAATTAAAACCAGCTTTAAATTCTTTTACCTTTTTTTAAGTTTTATCAAATGCTTTTCAATCTTGTTTCACAACTAAACAAGTTTCACACACTTCAATAGTACTTTTAACTCATGGAAAATCTATCACTTTGTCATGGTTAATTAGTATTGGTAGATAGTACATGACGAAGGATATAGTTGGGTTTCATCCTTTCATGCCAAAGTTATCTCTTAGGATAATTGTTGTTGTTGCATCGATGCAACCATTTTTACACCAAATTTATATATTATGTTCTTAAATTCAATTGAAATGATTTATTTTTTATCACAATGTTCAATCAAGCATATATGACGAGTAAAATTTACTTCAAATTTCTAATCACAAATATCACACTGAGGTAAATCAAATTGTGTTGTATACCAATACATATTTCATTATTATGAGTGTGATGATGAGTGAAATTGTTCACTTTAAAACCAAAACCTAGGAAAATTGTTCTCTTTAAACGAAAACTTATAAAACTTTGGAATACATATACAAATTACAATGGTAATGAAAAAATTTATTAAACAAAAGGAAATTGCATCGAATTCAATTCTTCGAAAATAAATTGTATCTCATGGAATGCATCAAGTGTACTAAAATGATAAATGCGAACCTAATAGAGATTTAATGAACCATGCCCAAAATATCACTTAGTTTAGGCTATTATATAAACCAGTTCATACAAACCAATGTTCATTTCTTCAAGTACTATGAAAAACACATACCAATGTTCAAACATAGATTATCATACAAGGTACCAATATTAAATAAATAAAATGATACAAAATTGAGCAGTGATGTGGCTCCACTCCAAATGAGGAGTAGAGAATCTTTAGATAGATTTACATTGGAGTTTCCTCTCCTCTCTCACGCTCTATGCCTCTGTTTTTCTCTATTTGGAAAAATGACTTACAAAATACCACTAAGCTCCATAGTATTTTGAAATCGGTGAATAAAATTGTGCATCAAAATCAAAATTATACCATCCTAAAGCCTTGCAGAGAAGAAATTGAAGTTAGATTCCTCGATTTCTTCTTCGTTTTTGGAAATTTTATGGTATTCACTATCAAATGAAAACCTGAAAACAAACAACAAAAGAAGAGATCACATATTTTGAATGCAAATATTTCATCTCCCAATGAAGTACCTATGAAAATATGCTAAAAAGGAGACAAAGAGAGCAATGAAAATAAATTAATAATGTGGATAAATCAATATAAATGGGTTTAGGGGGGTCGTGGTTTTCCCTTAATTGTGCCTCCCCTCCATCATGCAAACAATTGGATATGGAGAGTCTATTTGGTCCTTGTCCTCTCTCTCCCACACATTTGTGTGTTTATTTCACATGTATGAGCATTCATTTTGGTATGTGCCTCCTCAAGTTTTGATTCAATATGCAACTGTCAGTCATGGATCATTCTTCGTTTGTTTTTGTAAGGCTCTCCATCTCAGGTCGAGCTTTGAGGTTTGGGTTTCTGCGCCATTTAGTTGGTGGATGTGAGTGGGTGTGTTTTCTATTATGATTGTTGGTGGTCAAATTTTAGGTTCGGGTTACAGAGGATAGGGTCCTCTCTTCATCGAATCTGTGTGTTGAGTTCTACAGGTTATTTTATGATTTTCAATCCTTGGTCCTTGATTCTGATAGGGAAGGTTATCATCCTCGTGTCCTTTTTCTTTTCCATTTTATCAATTTTGCACCTGTTATTTGTGGATTTGGGTTTGGAATGTTTGGGGGTCAAAGGCTTTTTTGGTTATAGTGGATATCAATGGAAACCTCCTAGAGAAAATTTAAAATATTCTCATGCGACTCAAAGAAATCTCCCAGGTCAATTGGTCTATGCTTCATTGACTCTCAGGAAAAATGGGGTATTTCATTTAATTTATTTTGCCTCTTTGACACAACAAATGGAAGCGATGGAGATTGAATTCCAAACTTCAATACACAGGTTTACCCTCAACACTCAACCTTTATATCAATTAATCACATAATTTTATCTCCTCATGAAGGAAACACTATTAATGGCACTAAATCTCATGGTACGATACCCATGGATATTGAGGATGGACATCTACGGTAGGAAAGAGCCCCAAAAATCTAGGATTCTGCTTCTTCTTATCAATAGATGTTTTTTTTAAATCCAATGATTATCAGACTAGTATATCAAAAATGTAATCAACAAATAAATTCAAGGAATTAAGTTGGAGAGAGTCTCAAATTTTAATGTAATAGTTATAGAAATATGTACAAGATACAATCCATTTTTGGATAATTTGTATGATTGTTGCTTGCCCTGGCTCAGTCTTATTTGAATATAAATATAGTTAAGTTTCATTTTTTCAAAAAAAGAGGGTTGAAGATGAAAATAACTTTCTCTTAGAGTGTCCTACCTATACCCAAATTAGATCACACTTTCAAAATATTTTTCACAATATAGACCTTCCTAACCTTCTAAGTCATCAAAACTACAATGATATTGAACACTTTTCTTAATTCCTTTTTAGCATAAAAATAAAATTCTAAAAAAATCCATATAATCCCTTACCTTTCTTAAGGTCCGATAGACCAATTATGGTCTCATTGGACACTATTTTTCTTATTCATCATTGTCCTCCTCCTCCTCCTCATCATCATCATCGTCATAGTCATAATTTTCATTGTCGTCGTCGCCGTCCTCATCGTCGTCATCATCGTCATAGTCATAATTGCCATTGTCATTGTCATTGTCATTTTCGTCATCGTCGTCATTGTCGTTGTCATCCTCATCGTCGTCGTTGGCGGTGGTGATGGCGGCATCATCATCATCATCATCATCATCATCATCAATAATTTCAAATATTATATCAATTGATATGATAAATAATAGAATAAATAGAGTAATTTAATTTTATAATAAAATGAATTTTTTCAATTTAATCATAATTTTATTAAAAAAAGATTATCAAAATATTATTGTATTCTAAATTTTGTATGTAATGCTTGTAACAATAAAATAACAATTTAAATTTTGTGCATACTGTTTGAAACAATATTCTTCATAATTTTATTTAAATTTACTTAGATAGTAAAAAATTCGGTTAAAATTTCAAATCTAGGCTAATAAATAATCAAGCACAATAACTTTAGTATCTATCAATGAAAAATACATATTATAAATTTAATCCAAATAAATCCATATATTCTTCATTGTCATCGTTAATGTCATCCTTATCGTCGTTAGGGTCATCATCATCGTTGCATCAGTGTCGTCGTCCTCATCATCATTCTCATTGTCATCATTATCCTCCTCATAGTCATTACTATCATCATCAATAATTTCAAATATATTAATTGATATAATAAATAATAAAATAATCTCATTTTATAATAAAATATTTGTTCCTATTTTAAGGATGATTAGATTAAAAATTAATCATATCAAAATATTATTATATTTAAAATGTTATACCTAATATGTGAAACAATAAAATAATATTTTAAATTTTACGTAATATGTGAAACAATAAAATAATATTTTAAATTTTATATATAATGTTTGAAGCAATATTCTTAATAGTTTTATTTAAATTTATTTAGATAATAAAAAATTAGTTGAAATTTTAAATCTACTTTATATACATATATCATTGAAGTGAAGTTAAAATATATTTTAAATCTACATATCCTGGAAACCATGCGTCTTTATATGTGGGTTGTCGCGTCCATAGATTTTCTGAAAATTGCAATGCAGAGGGATTTACGGAAAGTAGTTGGGATCTATCAGAAGAGGGAACCATCAGGTACAGTGTAGACACAGGGTATGTTTTTATTCTGTGGGTCGGAAAAATACGTCTACCTGTTCTCTTTCTGCTGAGTAAAGTTATGGTTTTATTTATTTGTGTTCTTTCTCCAGTTTGGTTCAATTTCCATTATCGATCTGTTTTCTTCTCATCTGCTATGGGGACTAGGGGGGATTCAAGTTGAGAAGAAGAAGGTTGAAAGATACATATGAGGATTGGTACCCTATTTTGCTTTCCTTTTTTATTTTGCTACCTCTTATTTTTTTCCCCTTCTTTTCTCTATTTTCATAGAAACTGAAAGTATGTAGAAAATAGCTTGAAAATGACAGTTGAAGAGATGAAAGAAGTAATAGATGTTGAGTCGTATGAAATAGATACACAGTCCATTATACATGACAGCATTGACGTGGTTTTGCATAGCAATGGGCTTTTTAGATTTGATGCATTCTCATATACTGTTGGGGATTGCCTTTTCGATACATTCCAGGTTCTATTGCATTTTCGTTATTCATCGACTGAGTTGTGCAATGGATTGATAGATTATTTCTTGACATGTTTTAAAAATGGCAATGATGAGGCTTTGCAGTCCTATGAATATGAGCTAGAATCTGATTTTCTTCGACAGTTGCATGGAATACATGATGTCGCTACGTATTTTTCAAAGATGTGGTTGTCTGCATCTCCAGTTCCACCTGCACATGAGAGGGGACTTTGGGGAGATACATTTTGTATACGGTCGTTGTCTAACTAGCTGAATATATCAATTGGCATATGGTCATTGACAAGAAAAAAAAGATATCTACTATTCAACAAAATTGCATCTGACAATCCATATTGCATCTTGTTCCATGATGCCAATGCCCTCAGTGGTCATTATGAACCACTGACATACAGAAAAATGTCCATATGTAATATAGAAGTTCCTCGTATTTACTTGTCCTTTATTTGCAAAGACCTTCAATCACAATGGAAACGGATTTTGCATGGCATATATTTCCATGGTTTACAGCTGGCAACAAGTGTTGTCTCTAGCCGTGGAGATAGTATGTTCAATGCAATTTGTTGTTTGGTGGTAGCAGGTTTCGTTGTTCAATCGTTGCGGCTTTACACTATACAGTCCTTTTGAAATGTGATTATAGGCGGCAACCAACAGACTTTTAGGTGCTTGCATCAGCACCTTTGCCCATATCTCGTAGAAAATATGTTGGCAGTTGGAAGTTGGCAGGAATACCTTGTGAACATGGCGCTTATATATGAAAAAGGGAATATGGAGGATTGCAGATTCTGTTTGCAATGGCTGTCTATGATAATCAGGGTGAATATCCAGGTGTGGTCGTCCTTGCCAGATGGCACTGTCCATTCCTGGGTTACTGATTCAAATTATGATCGAACAATTGACATCCTCTCATTGAAAACAGATACAACACATATCCATTATGAAACTTTGCTTGGACATATCGGTAGTTCAAGGTTGGTTGTCCATGCCACCCAAACGACATCAAATCTGCATAGGCGTGGAATTCTTTTTAGTGAAAATGAAACTCCTCCCGATTGTGATATGGGAAGACAAGGCTTGAAAAAAAACAACATGCATAAAATTCATGATAGTTGTGATGAGGCCATAGAAGGTTTAAACAAAAAACGTAGAGTAAATTATCACAATTTGAAAAAAATCATTCGTCAAATTAGTCTAACTTGTGATAAGGCCATAAAGGCCTTGAACAAAAAATGTAAAGTAGTTTCTCAGAAGCTGGGTGAGAATGAAATTCATTCTAGTTGCCACCAGCTCATCCTACCCTTGGGCAATAAATGTAGAGTAAGTTACCACAACTTGAAAAAGGTCATGCATGAGAGAAAAAAATGCATTGCTACACTTCCTTTTAGAGAGAAAATCACATATCATAATGTAAAGAAATTTGTTCATGCATAACAGAACATAAACAGTTGCGATCGCATATCCCAGAATGGTCATGCAACTATGCTAGTTCGTGGTCTACAATCAACACCATGAAGTAGTAGAAATTAAAACCAGGAAACAGTTTCTACCCATACTTCCCTGCGAAAGAAAAATGAAAGACAAACCTACATGAAACAAATGAAAGACACTCCTTCCATTACATGTGCAATTTGTGAACAATTGAATTTTTCAAAAAATAGTAAGTCTTTCACGCCTGATTTGCAAGTAGAATACCTCCGCTTGACAGCGCACGATAAACCATTTTCCCATGGGAAAGTTTGTCTTCCATGCAAACAATCGCTTGAAAATGGAAAACTACCACAGTTTGCAACCCCTGGCAGAATAAGATGTAATACACCACTAGAAGATGTAAGTGCACTTACAGAACTTGAGGAGAGACTTGTGTCTCTGTGAATTGCATTTGCTCAAATCAGCCCTTGGGGCTATAAACGACACCAAATGGGCTTAACAGGATCAATTATTAATGTGCATGTTCAGCTAGATGTTGTGCAAAAAGCATTGCCACAATTCATTAACAATACAATTACAATCGTTGTGGCTCTGAAAAGACGCTTGCTATACAAAAATGCCTATCAGACAGGAAAAGGGCATGTGAAATATGTTATGAAATCATTAAAGGAATTATGTTCCAGGGCCCTATACAAAGAAGAGAACATTTGTATAAATGGAAACTGGAACAGTGTTCTCGCAGAAGAACATGGCAACTCTGCAGACACTCTCAAAAATTCTAGTGATTTTGATACAAGTGATGAATCGGAGAATGAAACACCTGCTGAAACATTGGTGCATGGATTCACTGATTCACAATGCATTCATGACTTGCAAGAAAAAATTGTCTAAATTGCACCTGCCGAGGGACAACGTCCACTTGGAATATTCAAGGACAAATTCTCTAAGGAAATGAACTTTACAACACTCTTCTATGGAGATCCACGTGGCATTGATATTACAGAACGATTCAGTTATCATAAAATAGTCCAATGGGAGCTGCTACATTCAAGCGGTTACTTCTTCTGTCACATAACAAATTTGTTTTTCAAAACAATGCACATAATAATAGAGCAATTTTTGTCGTGCATGTGGGTCTGAATAAGAAAAGGCTAGTTACAAGGAAGAAAGTTGTTGGCCAAGGATGTGAAGTACAAAGTAAACCTAGAAAAAATTCTGAAATATGATATTGGATACATAGATTTCAAAAACATCCGCACCTCTCCTAACTATTTGCAACAAAACAAAAAAAAAAAATTTCAATGATTCAGCAATTGGGCCTGCCAACATTTTTCGTCACATTTACAAGTGCAGAGCATTGTTGGGATCCATTGGTGGTTGTCGTATCTGACCTGCATAGACACAGGAAACATAAAAAATAAACCGATACACTGGAAAATAACGACATTGACTACCTCATAATAAAAGACCCGGTGACATGTACTCGCTACTATAGACATAGAATAAATGATTTGAGACAATTGATATGCCATGATGAAACGATTTTCGAAAAAATATCGGACTACTTTTTTGTGACTGAATTCTAGAATAGGGGAAATGAACATGACCATGCACTGTTGTGCATAGAGGGTGCACCCGTCTATGGAGCTGATAACAATTCAGAGATCGAACACTTTGTGGATAAATACATATCATGCAACACAAATCATTTGGATCCAAAACTTGCGAAATTCCATAGACATTACCATACAAGAAATTGTAGAAAACGAAAAAAATTGCATTGCAGATACAACTTTCCCATGCCGCCAATGAGATCTACAAGAATCATAGAGCCAGTGAGTTTAGAGGACAATGTTGTTGTTGAGAAATCTAAATCCTTGTTTGCATTTCTATAACAAGGAGGATTTGACGAAATGATGAGCTTTGATGCCTTCTTGACATGGGTAAATCTATCAGAAGATGAGTACATACAAGCCATACAATGTACGCTTAGGCAACCAACACTTTTCCTTAAACGAAAAATCTCCCATATTTGGAACAACAGTTTCTCCAAGGATATGCCAGTTATGTGGAAAGAAAATATAGATGCGCAGTACATGATGAATGCATATGCTGTAGCATCATATTGCACCTTGTATATGACGAAGATTGACAAATCTATGACAAGTGAATTCAGAAGAATACGCAAAGAACATGAAAGAAGTCACATTGATGCCATACAAATGATACACACACTTCTCAGCAAGCAGTTCACATTGCACTTTCCTTTCCCCTCACTTGTACTTCAAGAAAATGTGTCTTCATAAACACATCTCCACTTGAAAACACACATTTGTGCTTAAACCACCGGTTTTGCTGCAACAAGAGCCTGACAATTCAGAGGACGTGGTATGTCGCTCTATTATTGATTATTACGTCCAGCGTCCATCTCCTATTAGGCATATCTTCTTAGCATAATTCGTATCGCATTACAAAAAAATGGTGCACCCATATCGAAAAGAAAAAAAAAAACCTCTGTGATATGGTTTGTCAAATACAATAAACATTGTGACTATGAAAACTACTGTAGAGAAAAATTGTTGTTGTACATTTTGTTCGATGAAAATGAAGACACAATGATACATAACTTCTCTACATGGGAGGTTGTGTATGTTGCATCTGAGAGTATAGTGCACATCAATGAAGCTATGTTTACCCACAATGTTAATCCAACATGGGTCAATCTAGAAGTTGCACTTAATGACCTAAAAAACCCTGGCGATCATGATGAGACATTCAGAAACCAAGAAAAAAACACAACTCCTTTCGAGTCCTATGACTTACAAATGGATTTGCCTCGTCCTCCAGCAGCTGGAAGTGAAAAACGTATCAATCTTGGTTTTCAAGCTACAAAACATCCTTTCCTAATTGAAAATAATGAATACCATAGAATAAGACGTTTGTTGAATCGCGAACATGAAACAATTCTAAAGGATATTTCTCTTAAAAAATGCTTGAACATGAACAGTCATGTGCACGTGTTCTTTACAGGCAGAGAAGGAACATGCAAGACATTCACAGTGAAAGCATTATTCCAAATGCTTATACGAATCTATGATTCAAACAATTCCTCTGATCCTATGAAACCAAAGGTCCTAATAGTTGCATACACGGGAAAAGCTACATACAATGTTGGTGGAACAACAGTCCACTCTGCATTTTTAATTCCTTTTAACAAGTCATAGTTTCTTCCACTTAGCAAGGAAATGTTGGATACATTATATAAGATTTATGAGGAACTCCAACTTGTCTTTATAGATGAAGCATCTTTTATTGGGATTCGGTTCTTGTATTCCATTGACATCCAACTAAGAAGCAAAAAACATGTGCAGACGAAATACTTTGGAAACATTGACATGATATTATGTGGGGATCTTTACCAGGCACAGTCCATCCAAGATTCTTTGATATTTGAACAACCTACCGCTAACATGGAAACAGTCACCCATGACTTCTGGAGAGACAAAATTAAATGCTTTGAGTTGCATACTACAATGCGCCAGACAGATGAAACATTCATTGCAATTCTGAATAGAATGCGCACAAACAACCAAACATATGATCACTTGACCTATATCAATTTGAGGTGCTTACGACCTGCACCAACAGACCCAATGTTCCCTTACCTGTTCTACAGAAATAAGGATGTTGTAAAGCATGACAGCCACATGCTGTCGCTCATGCCTGGCGATGATATCATCATCAATTCAATTTACCTAGAAGAAGATAACCATGGAAATGTGCCACGTCATGAACATTCAGTCACTTTACCTTTGCAGTTTGTCCTCAAATTAGAAATGTTGGTTGAAATATATGCCTGCAGCTATGATTCACAGGATGGCTTGGTGAATGGTGCAGATGGAATACTGAAAGGTTATATGAAGACAAAAAAAGTGGATGTCCTTTAGATTAAGTTCCAAGAACCGCATATAACCAAGAGACAAGAAAGCAAGTTGTCTTATCAATATAATTCAAACAATCAAAGCGATTGTACACCTATTTTGTGAATATCGAAGCCAGTATCGACATCAACAAAGACAGGTCATCTGAAGTTTCGAAAATAGTTTCTGATTAAACTTGCATGT
Organism: Picea mariana; assembly: GCA_032191745.1. Lineage (NCBI taxonomy): Eukaryota > Viridiplantae > Streptophyta > Pinopsida > Pinales > Pinaceae > Picea > Picea mariana. The sequence continues at coordinate 30,279 of JASDQU010880395.1, forward strand.
GCACATACAGTCCACAGATCACAAGGACTAACACTTGATAATGTTGCATTTCAGCCTGTTGGAATTCGCATACATGGACTTGTATACACAACACTGTCCCGTGTCAGAAGCATAGACTCCTTGTATTTACTAAGTCCTCTCACAAAAGATAACTTCAAAGTGAAACAAAAAGTTGATATTTAAATGGAACAACTCAGGACCACCGCAAAATGGCAACTGCATTATGATTACCAATCCATACAAACAAATTCATCTGTATCAATTCTCTCACTTAATACACGAAAATTAAATGCACACATGGATGATATATTGAATGACTATGATATAATGCAATCCGATATTCTGTGCTTCCAGGAAACACACATGGCATTATCCATGCAGAACAAAGAATTCTCAAATCACAATTGCATATCAAGTTACATTACACATGGGGTGATGATACTGGTGAAAAAACATGTACCAATTTTGGACCATATACATATTGAAGAAAATAATGTTGAACTGATGCTTGCAAAAAAAAAATCCAATGAAACAAAAGTTGCAATACTAAATCTGTATGTTGTTCCCCATGCAGCATTTTCCAACATAGTGCATGTTATTTCCAATGCATTGGGTCATTTCCATTTGAACAGACCCATTGTACTTGTAGGAGACTTCAATATTGACATGCTACAAAATACTGGCAGAACAAAAGAATTGGAAAACTACATGTGCAAATACAGTCTCAACTTTATTTTGAATAACACAGGCCATCTGCAAAACGCACTTATTGACCATGTCTGGTCCAATGTGCCCATTCCTCAATACAGTATGTTTGTCTTAGACACATATTGGTTTGATCATGATACAATTGGTATTGCACTTGAATTATGACATACACATAAAACTTATTGAAAACTCATATTTCTATGTTTCAAAGAATATATGTATCCCTGATTTATACACATATCGTTCTGGTGNGTTGTCTTTTTCTTAACATCTAAACTTATGTTCATATCCCTTTTGTTGTGTACTTTTGTTGATAGAAACAAACAGGAAAACTATATGGCACAAAGAACTCCTACCCAGAGATGTAGACGAATCCATTCAAAGGTGCATTCTTTTTCTGCCTGTGTTCCATAGTAAATAGTTTTCCATCCTTGCACATCCACCATCCAACATAAATGCAATGTTTAGCCAACCAGCCCGCAAGTCCACTTGTCAATTTGTATATCGCCCAACTATGAGTGTTATTTGTAGTACACGGAACATTAGGGGCATAATGTACAGCCCACAAGTGCATGATCCAAATAAGTGGCTAAGTATGGAATAAGGGATCTGTGCATATTTGGTATGTAGTGCTCATTCCTGGGAGCCCACCAGCCCTGGAGTCTGTCAATTTGTATATCGTGGAAATCAGTAGAAGTAGAATGTTCAGTCGGCCAGCTCCCAAATCCACTTGTCAATTAACAAATGTTGAGTCAGTTGGCCTGCAAATCCGCTTGTCAATTTATTATCATAAACTATTTGTAAGGAACTGAACAATAGAGGCCCGTTTTGAACCCTGCTATCCCGAGAACCAGTGATCCAAAAATTGTACATAGTCTATAAATTCTCAGCCACCCTGCAAGTCCGCTTGTCAATCTGTATATCGCGAAACTGTATGTGCTATTTTTAGAACACAGAGCAATAGAGGCCTATTTTTTGACCTTTCCCGCCCGACAACCCGCAAGTATGGAATGTGATATCGATACATGGTCTATAAAATCTCATGTCCATACTTTATAAAGGTACATATTTAGTTTTTCCTTGTTTCTACACACATTGATCTGGTAACCACAGATTTAGTGTTTCACATGAATTATGAAATATGCACTGGGAGTCGGGCAAATCCCTTTGCTTTGCTTAGGCAATTTTGAGCCCGTCAGCCCGAGAACCCAATTTCTATATGGAAAAAATCAGCCCAATGTACAGTCCACGATCCAAAAAAGTGCCTAAGTATGGAATAAGGGATCTGTGCATATTTGGTATGTATTGCTCATTTCTAGGAGCCCGCCAACCCTGGAGTAGAATTTTGAGCCGACCACCCCTTAAATCTGCTTGTCAATTTATTATCATAATCTATTTTAAGGCATCGAACAATAAAGCCCTATTTTTTACCCTGCTAGCTCGAGAACCCGCGATCCAGAAACTATGGATGGTCTATAAAATGTCAACCACCCCGCAAGTTTGCTTGTCTATTTGTATATCGTGGAACTGTGTGTGCTATTAGTAGAACACCGAACAATAGAGGCCTTTTTTTGAGCCCACCCGCCCGAGAACCCGTGATCCCAAAAGTGGCCAAGTATGGAATGCTATATCCATACATGCTCTATAAAATCTCATGCCCATACTTTATGAAGGTACATTTTTAGTTTTCCCTTGTTTCTACACATACTAATCTGGTAACCACAGAGTTGGTGTTGCACATGAATTATGAAATATGCATTGGGAGTCGGACCCAACCCTTTGGTTTTCTTAGTTGAACAATTCTGACTCATGCAGTTTCAGCATTGGACACTCAGCAGTTTCACCATGCACTTTCAGACTTGGCCACTCCTTCCTTGCTTGCTCTTCCCCGTGCCCGTCACCTTCGCACATGTGCATAATAAGAAATAGTGTTTATATGTGTGTGTCTGTGTGTGTGTGTGTGCATGTCTATGTGTGTGTCTGTGCCTTCTTTATAAATCTTTAATGCTAACAGGTCATCGTGAAGGCACTGTCTAAGCTGTCATTGATGCATGCAAGGCTCGAGAAGTTCTGCCATCAATGCAATTTTTGCAAAGACTTTTCTTATCTCTTCCCACTCTTAATTTAAAATGCCATGGAATGTCATTCGCACGCCTCCAGCTTGCTTCCTTCACGAAACCTCCAATCTCTTCCCAGTCTTAATTTCAAATACCATGGAATGTCATTCGCACGCTGCCAGCTTGGTTTGTTGATGAAACCTCCAATCCTTAAATGTTCTTAGCCGTAACCGCCACCTTCGCACTTCTAAGTATGCAATAATTAAGCTTTACTTCTAACAGGTCATCGTACAGCACACATAGATATTGTCATTAATGAGGAGATTTTCCATTCGCACGCATTGAAGCAATGTTTTCGGGGGGTTATATTGTCCCCTCCATTTCTTCATTTCAAGCAACGTCTGGAGCAAACCAACGTTTCCATAAACTACTGGCAGCAACTCCACAATATTTATATAGAGATACAGTGAACATCTTCCTCACGAGCTTCCTGTGTAGAAGAAGGGAAAAAGAATTGTAGGGGAGGTAGAGCAGCCCAAAATTTACAGTGAAAACATGGATCTTGACGCTGATCTGGAAAGCATATTCTGCAACCTTGATCAGCCCGGAGATGTAATTCAGCATGCCTGCTCAATGGACATGGTTGATACTAAATTTTTTTACGAAGATGAATCCTTCGTATTCCAGAGTGTTGTTTTTGAAACCGAATCAAAAAAATTAATCATTGAAAAAAGAGATGTAAAAAATAAGAAAAGAAAACATCGTTCAGAACTTGACCTTGCCAATATGCAAGCATCCAAAATCTCTCAACTTCACATGGAAATCGAAGATTCTCTTCATGATTCAATTGGAGTCATTGAAGCTGAAAATGCCAAACTAAGGAACCGGATTAAGGAATTAGAGGAAGTTTTGTTTCCTATGCCAATGCTTGGCAGTTATTTGGAAATAGCCATGCCTGTGACTGCGTGCACCCCTAAAACAAATCTAAAAGGGTCCTCCAACTTCCTCACATCCTATAGAGGATATGTGGAGAAAAATATCAACAAAAGAATGGAACTTATTACTAAAGCATGGGAAACATCACAGTATATGGATTCCCTGGGGAGCAGGGCACATAACTTGCTCCTACTTCTGCAGACGGATTTAAAAAATGAAGAAACTTTCTATGTGCACATGGTCATCCCTTTTTCCTTTCATGTCAACAACATGCCAGAGACGAGAAGAAGACAACATGATCTCTCATCCAATAAATGGCTCACTCAATTAGAAGCATGCTAGAAAGAAAAAGTGAAGAACATGTATCTCATCGTCCAATCATGTGAGAAAACAATATCAAAGAAAGAAACATTATTCACAAAGCCCACCAAAATAGACTTAGCACGAAAGACAAACGGCTTCCAGGACCCCATCTTAATCCTGAACTCCCTGGTGTTAACCAAGCAAGATTTCGATAAACAAGTTGATAATTTGAAGGCCTTGTCTTTAGAATTTTTTTACATGATTCTTGAATATCATGAAGAAGAGGTGGACAACTGGCTAGTCTGGTATTCGGTACAGAATGGAGAGATTCATGAAGCTCTGTGTAAACTTTCAATTGATCTAAGAGAATTATAAAATGATGTTTTCATCATTAAAATCCACAATGACATCAACGTCGCCCCCTTGAGAAGCTATATTGAAGAGAACTTGAAGTGGGTCACCGACGAAATCCAACAGGGAAATGCATAAATCCTCTGTTTATCAATCTAGATATTCAAGCAGGTTGCCCACAAAAACCAACAGGGAAAGGCATGACCAAGAAAACACCAAAATTACATATATGTGCCATCCCTGTAAATGTATAGTGATAATCCTTTCTTTATCAATCCAGTTATTCCAAGTTTTCTGAGTAGAAATCTATAGCCAAAAACTGATCTTCCCATTTCTATTTTTCAGGTATTACATGCATTCGTGTCTGACTTCTTTCCACAATCCTATTTCTTGTACAT
>JASDQU010880397.1:0-16096 GCA_032191745.1 Picea mariana
GAATTCGAAGGCCTACTCCTCCTGAGCTTTTCTAGAACTTCAACCCTTTTGGAAACTTCTTGCACGCACTCCTTGCGACAAATCCTTCAACCTCTTCTGAGTGTTGAAATCTCTCGACCCTGTGCACTCCTACATCAACAGTCTTTCAGTTCCTTACTCAGGTTCGCAACCCTGAGGTTTTCCCTTGGCCTGCGCACTCCTTGCACGACACCGTGCTTAACTGCACCTTCGAGGAAATGAGAATGAAATATTTCTCTAGTTGAACCCTCCTGTCAACGCACTCCCTGCAGGAATCTTCTGGCTCAATTAGAGAAACAATTGAAACTCATTCACTCTTCCTTTCAGACTTCAATTCCACCATGAAATCGCATGCACAGCACATAAAATCAAATGTATGACAGGAAGCAAACATTCATGAGCATAACATCAATACACAGAGAAAACAACACAAACCATGAGTTTGAATCAAAGCTTTCTTCTATTAATTCAAATGTCTGTACATGGGTGTTCTCTACACAATTCTCTGCTTGTTATTCTTCCTTGATGAATAATGTTACAATGCACAATGAGGGTGTCTATATCCCGTTTCCCTCTTGGACTCTAAAGCTATGAAATCTAAAATTGAATTCCTATCTACCAGCATTAACTATATTAAATGTCGTCTATCTACTAAAGGACGAGAGCTATCCGCTCAAGGTCCATTTACAATGTATAAAGGCACTTCATCTTAAATGACTCATTTAAGATTGCACAATAGTTCCAAAGTATTTTCAAAATTTGTGCTGACTTCTCCAGCTGTCTCTCGCTTTCGCGTTGGCTTGCTTGATGTGCTGGCGATGCTCCTGCATCATACTCCTCGGCTTGAAAAATTTCACGGGATCCTGTCCATGAGCTCCTGCACGGTCTGTCCATGCTTATGTATCTTCGCCTCTGTCTCCCAGCTGGTGTCTTCAACTGGATGGTTCTTCCATTTGACCAGATACTCAAAATATTGTTTTCGCCTGGTCCTCTTACTCACTCTCTTGTCTAGTATGCATTCCATCTGCGGCTTCTCTAAAACTGGCATATGTTTCATCCACTGGATCATTGGTTGCTCATCTCCAGTATCTGTTGCGCCAAATCTATATGGGTATAAATCTGCGATATTGAATATCGGAGATATCCTGATGCCATCCGACAACTCGATCTCATAAGCATTTTCTCTGAATTTTCTTAAGACCTTGCATGGTCCGATTTTCTTCATCTTCAGCTTATTGTGTGTTCCCCTTGGGAACCTTTCTTTCCTCAAATGTGCGGGAACTAGATCACCAACCTCAAATTGAAGTTGTCTGCGATGCTGATATGCTCTGCGCTTGTACTCCTGATTTGATTTCAGCAACCGCTCCTTCACCCTGTAGTGAAGTTCTTTCATCGCCTCAACGAATTCTTCTGCATTAGTGCTGCTAGTAGCAATCTGTCCTGAATCCCTCAGTTCAGAAACTCCTCTCGGCTATATCCCATAAACAACCTGAAATGGACTTTTTCCTGTACTCATGTTCACTGAGTCGTTGTACGCAAACTCTGCTTGTGGCAATATATTGTCACAACTGTCATGGTGCTCTATCACCAAGCTTCTCAGCAAGTCTCCCAGACTTCTGTTGACCACTTCCATCTGTCCATCCGTTTGGGAATGATACGTTGAACTAAACGCCAAGTTAGTCCCCAGCTTCTTCCATAGTGTCCTCCAAAATTGTTCTATGAATTTGGTGTCTCTGTTCGAAACTATGCTTTTCGGCAATCCATGAAGTTGAATGACCTCCCTGAAAAACAAGTTTGCGATGTGAGTCGCATCGCTGGTCTTCTGGCATGGGATGAAGTGTGCCAACTTAGAAAACCTATCCACGACCACAAAGATTGAATCAACACCTCTTTGTGTTCTCGGCAACCCTAATACAAAATCCATGCTTATCGCCTACCATGGCCTCTCTGGTATGGGAAATGGCTGATAAAAACCCGAATTCTGATTTCTCCCCTTCGAATGCTGGAAAATTTTGCATCTGTCAACGAACCTCTTGACATATTCTTGCATCCCCGGCCAAAAATATGACTCATTCAGCTTCGCGAATGTCTTGTCATGGCCAAAGTGTCCTGCCAATCCACCACTATGTTTCTCCTTTAACAGATTCTCCCTCATGGAGCATTTTGGAATACACAGTTGATTGCCTCTAAACAATAATCCTTCCTAGATCATATAGTCTATCCAAGGGCTTCTATCTCTAAGAACTAGATTCTCAGTCGCTTCATATGCTTCCCCAAAATCTTGATCATCTGCGTACATGTTCTTGAGATTATCAAAATCCAATGTTTTGACGCGGAACTCCCGCATCAACAAACATTTCCTGCTCAAAGCATCAGCCACTTTGTTAGCAATACCCAAAATATGCTTAATAACAAATGTGAAATTCTTCATATACTCTACCCATTTTGCATGTTTCTAATTCAACTTCTCCTGTTGAGTCACAAACTGCAGTGCATGATTATCACTATACAAAACAAATTCCTTTGGAATCAAGTAATGCCTCCACTTCTTCAATGCCTGTATAATAGTGTATAATTCTTTATCATATATGGAGTATTTCAGTTTCACCTCATCCAGCTTCTCACTGAAATATGCAACCGGTCTGTCTTCCTGACTTAAGACCGCCCCAATTGCAAATCCGCTTGCATCGCATTTCACCTGAAATGTTTTCTGGAAATCCGGCAACACCAAAACCGGTTGTTACGTGATCTTCCGTTTCAATAGATTGAAACTCTTTTCAGCCTCAGTCGTCCAGTGAAAATATTTATGTTGTTTCTTCACTGTATCCATCATCGTTGTGCTAATTCCACTGAAATTTCTGATGAATTTCCAGTAGAAACTAGCCAAAGCATGAAAAATTCTCACCTCAAAGATATTTCTCGGTGATGGCCAATTTTTTATCACTTCCACCTTATCTGGATCCATCCTCAACTCATTAGCCGAAATAACAAATCCCAAATAAATGTGTTCTATCTTCATAAATGAGGACTTCTTCATATTAATCAATAGCTTCTCCTACTATAATTTCTGCATCACTGTAGCCAAATGCTTCAGATGTTCTGCCACTGTCTTACTGAAAATCAATATATCATCCAGATATACGATGACAAACTTCCCAATGAACTCTTTCAGCACTTCGTTCATCAGCCTCATGAATGTACTTGGTGCATTTGTCAAGCCAAATGGCATGACTAGCCATTCATACAATCCTTCATTTGTTTTGAAGGCTGTCTTCCACTCATCGCCTTCTCTCATGTGAATCTGGTGATATCCTCTCTTCAAATCAATCTTTGAAAAATACTTTGCCCCACTCAGGCAATCCATCAAATCATCCATCCTCAACAATGGAAACCTGTATCTAATGGTTATCTTATTAATTTCTCTTGAATTGGTACACATCCTACAGCCTCCATCTTTCTTCAGACTGAGTACTGTTGGAACAACACATGGACTCAAGATTTCCCTGACCAATCCCTTGTCCAACAAGTCTTGAACTTGTCTTTTGACTTCTTCATTTTCTTGCGGCGTCAACCTGTACGTGGCTTTATTCAGCAAACTAGCTCCTGGTATGAGATCAATATGATGACTCACACTTCTCATTGGTGGTAACAAACGAGGTAATTCATCCACTATGATATCATCAAACTCTTCCAGCAGTTCCTGAACCTCATCTAGTAAATCATCCACTCTTGTGCTAGTCAGAACAATCCTCGGTTTCCTGAATACAAAGAATTGTGGATCTTCCTTCTTTTTCACCTCTATAAGAAGTTCCTTCCCACTCATGAGAAGTACTGTGTTGCTTACTTCCAACTTCACCTCATCCTTTATCGGAAGCAACCTATGTGTACTCCCATTCTTCTCCAGGGTATATGTGTTCATTCTCCCATCATGAACCACATTTCTGTCATATTTCCATGGCCTACCCATCAATAGATGACATACATCCATAGGAATGACATCATAGAGTACTTTATCATTATACCCTCCTATCTTGAATTCAACTAAACACTATTTAGTGACAAATACCTGGTGTCCCTTATTTAACCAGGAAACCTTGTATGGATTCGGGTGATCAGTTGTCTCCAGCTCCATCTTTTCCACCATCTCGGTTGAAACGAGAATATCTATGCTACCACTGTCCATGATGACCTTGCATACCCTATCCTTGGTCTTGCAAGCTGTTCTGAAAAGTCTAGTCCTTTGAGCTAAGTCCTCCACCTTCTTCCCGGGTGTTAAGAGAACTTTACACATCATCAGTGACCTTCCTCCTTCTGTGTCTTTAGCCTCAACATCCCGCTTTTGTGCTTTGGTGATGTGAGCTTCTCCTCCATCCTTATTTTTCTCTGGACACTTGTAAGACTTGTGCCCATTCTTCCCACATGTGAAGCATGTGATGACTCCACCTCTTCCTCTTCCTCTACCTCTAGTATGAGGAAATTTTTTTGCGTCAGCATAATCTCCCCTCTGTTCAGTATGCTGCCCTCTCGGTTCATTATATTGTCCATGCTATGAACTTCCACCTTTCTCTGTGCGAGTCTGAGGCTTCTTCCATTCCTCCTTGGACTTCTGGTATTTATCCTGGGCAACTGCCTTGCCTCTGGGATGACTTCTATCTCGGCCCCTCTGACCTTTCTTTCGGCTCAGCTTCTCCTTAGCTTTCAGAGCCAATTAATAAGCATCCTCCACTGTTCGGATGGTTAGCATGCTTAATTCATCCTGAATGTCGTATCTCAGACCATTCAGATATCTAGCAACCTTCTCATCATCACTCTCCCGATGAATTGCCTTGATTTTCAGCTGATAGAATTCCTTAGTGTATTATTTCACTGTCATCAGTTTCTGTCTCAGGTTCTGCATCCTCCTGAATAGAGTAATTTGATAATCCCTTGGGATGAATTTTGCCTTCAACTTTGCAATCATTCTATCCCAGCTCTTTATTTTCTTCTTGCCTTTGCAGCGTCTGTCAGCTTGTAGCTCATCCCACCACAATGCTGCATGTCCTTTCAATCACATAACATCATGCCTGACCTTCTTGTCCTCTTCTACATCTTCATCATCGAAGTAGGTGTCCAGGGATCTAATCCAATCTAGTACCTCCTTTGCATCCAAGTTTCCCTCGTAAACTGGAATATCCATATTTGCCTTCGCACCCATCCTGGCAATGGCTTTGATCAAACGCTCGATTGATTAATCTTCAGCTGCAACTTCCTCTTCGCGTTCAGCCTCTATCTCGCTTTTGGAATCACTAAGATCCCCTGCACTGGCTATGCGTCTTTGCGTTGTCACCATATGTTTGAGTCTTGCTTGGAGATCATGCATTTGTCTCTCCATTTTTGGATTTGCTACTTGCCTGCCTCTTCTTCGCACCTCCCTATCTTCTAGATCAGGTGACTGTCTTTCTCTTCTTGGCGGCATGGCGAATTTACTTTTCCTCTGCTACAGAAAGAAAAGAGTCCTTCTGTGCTCTGATACCACACCTGACACAGCCGCACTTCTCGGAGCACGTCCGCTCACATAGGATCTCCTTCTTCTCGGCCCGAAGAACGTCAAAGTTCTTCTATTTCCCTATCAGGAAATCTACACCCACAGTTCTCTTCAAATGATCCCCCTTTCCTTGATTTATTGGAGAATTGGAACTCGCGGCTTCATGAGTTTAAAGGTCGATCACTGGGCTCTCAAATCCCTAAGACCCGATGGCCAGTCAATGCTGACTCTTCTTCCCCGCCCTATCGGGACTCCTCTTATCGCAGGTTCACTACTCGCGATATTGAACACTTGGATTTACCGACTCCCGATACCCGACATGGCGAAACTCCGATGGATGTGTGAGTTGTCACCTTAACCCCCGTCACTTTTATTGGGATTTTGGAATTAGCGGGATCACGAATCTGGATGCCAATGGATTCAGGACTTGCCTTTTCCCGATCCTTGATATGCATGCCACCTGTCCTCCACTAGCTCCTACTGCCCACACAACTCTCCCGTCAGAATATCGCATTTCGCGACTCCAAGTTGCAAGAATACTCTGTCCTCGCAAACCCCGATTCTCCGAACCCCGACTTCCTTGGATCTCCTGACATGTGTCCTCAACAATGAATGGTTCTGGGCTCGTAGGGATATCACGGATCACGATATCGCAATTCTCGTTGCACAAATTTGGAGCTTCGACTTGGGAATCCCCGATGCACGATGTCACGTGTAGATCCGACGCCTCTTATGGCATGGATCAACGGCTCTGCCCCTCCTGAGCTTGAATACTTCCCATGCCTGCGCTGATAACTTCCCTGCACCTCCGCAAGATCTAACGGCCCTGAGAACTTCGTGTAATCTCCTCAGAGGGTTTCGACCATCCGTTCTTCCTTATGCAATCCACAAAATGACGAAGGGTCTCTCCACGAGACTCGTTCACTTTCTCTCCAACCTGCGATGATTCCCTCTGACTTTCAATAGCATCTTCCCTGTGCTTATCCTCTAGTGAATTCGAAGGCCTACTCCTCCTGAGCTTTTCCAGAACTTCAACCCTTTTGGAAACTTCTTGCACGCACTCCTTGCAGAAAATCCTTCAACCTCTTCTAAGTGTTGAAATCTCTCGATCCTGCGCACTCCTGCAGCAACAGTCTTTCAGTTCCTTACTCAGGTTCGCAACCCTGAGGTTTTCCCTTGGCCTGCGCACTCCTTGCATAGCACTGTGCTTAACTGCACCTTCAAGGAAATGAGAACGAAATCTTTCTCTAGTTGAACCCTCCTGTCAACGAACTCCTTGTAGGAATTTTCTGGCTCAATTAGAGAAACAATTGAAACTCATTCACTCTTCCTTTCAGACTTCAATTCCACCATGAAATCGCATATACAACACATAAAAGCAAATGTATGACAGGAAGCAAACATTCATGAGCATAACATCAACAAACAGAGAAAACAACACAAACCATGAGTTTGAATCAAAGCTTTCTTCTATTAATTCAAATGTCTATACATGGGTGTTCTCTACACAATTCTCTGCTTGTTCTTCTTCCTTGATGAATAATGTTACAATACACAATGAGGGTGTCTATATCTCATTTCCCTCTTGGACTCTAAAGCTATCAAATCTAAAATTAAATTCCTATCTACCAGCATTAACTATATTAAATGCCGTCTATCTACTAAAGGACGAGAGCTATCCGCTCAAGGTCCATTTACAATGTATAAAGGCGCTTCACCTTAAATGACTCATTTAAGATCGCGCAACAGTTCCAAAGTATTTTCAAAATTTGCGCTGACTTGTCCAGCTGTCTCCCACTTTCGCGTTGGCTCGCTTGATGTGTTGGCAATGCTCCTGCATCACAATGAAGCAAACAATAATCACTACATCAAATTACCCTAATTATCAATGATACCCAGATAAAATGCAACTAATAAGTTTGAGCATTTATAAATAGTCCAATAGAATAAACCAATAAATTCTAATGAAAAGTTCTTTGCCCCCTACCATATTCTACACCTAAGGGGTTAGGATATTCAAGACACATAATTACCGCTCATACTATTGGATTCTTTCGATTGATTTTGACTATTTAAAGTCTTCAGACTAACAGTTCTTCTGACTACTTGAAGATAAATCTACTTTTTAATCATTCCCATTTTAATTAATCATGATTCATTTAATTCATCAATTGACATCCACGCTTATATATAAATTCTCACATAACTCTAGTTACATAGCATTTACTTATCAATTTTACAAAGAATTGTCATATAAAAATTTATTGAATCTCTTAATAATTTATCGTGTACATATACTTCAATATCAACAAATTGTATAATAACATTTTGTGAAAAAAATGAAATCTAACAATTACATATGTTAACACATCATTGAACTACATACATCCATTAAATAATAATAATAAAATATTATACAATAAATTTAAAATCAAACAACCCTTACTTAAATTCTAAATAATTTGTAGTAATGCAACAATCATATTGGAAAACCAATTCCACGTTAATACCCACAATTTGCTTTTTATTATACAAATCTCTAATACAAAAATAATATTGTTTCTTAACATTCAACTCAACAACCGAACTTTAATTAAGATTGTCATTTTCAAAATCCATTGCTAAGTACTTACCATGATAGTGATATTTAATTTAATCATAACCTATATCACATATTTGTGATATTTAATTTAATCATAACCTATATCACATATTCTTAATTGTGAAAAATAAACTTGTCATCTTCCTATTATATATTTTAAGGTGTCAAAACACGCGTTGTCAATAATCCTTTTACTTAATCACACTTTATATCACTTATTTTACATAAAATAAACCGGTCATCTACATATTATACTAACTAAATAACGATCCATTATATTATATATTGATCAAAGTAAGTCAAATTCCAACCTTTGGCAAGTATTCATCTATTAACCTCATAATAACTACATTCATGAATATTCCCAAATGTCATAGGTGACTTATTAATAACTAATTTAAATATTATAGTTGACTTATTAATAAGGATGTTGAGAAATCCATTTAATCTAGGACGTGGCAATCTAAGTTTAAGTAACAATTTAACGTCAAGAATTCATATATTAAAGGGCTAGAACACTTAAGCCAATCTATTCTAAATTTTAGAAGGCAGGTTACATTGTCACGCCGAGGTTAAATCTGACGGACTTCCAAATTTATGCAATCTTTAAGGATTTACAATAAATACCTCTGATCGTCCCAAAAGCTGAGCCATGGTCCGAGATTTTCAGCAATAATAAAGGGTTTTCAATTGTTAAAAAGAGATTTACACAACAGTTGATAAAGGTGGACTGGTCAGGAAGAGGATACAATTTTTTTACACGGGTTTGGAGCAACCATTAAGCCTGAAATAGTTCATTGAGATTATAAGTATTTATCCTTTAGTGTTAAATAAAATAAGCAATGTTGACATATAAGCAGTGAGATTATAACTTAGGTATTAAGATAACTTTCAATTTCCACTGGCTACATTGTTAACAGTTTCCATTCTCGAGCATAAGAAAACAAAGGGAAGGATCACACTTCTCACATCATTCAATGATAACAAGATTTACACAGGTCGGCGACAGTATAAAATTTACACAGATAATTCAACCATTTAGAACTTTCTATTACTATATAAATATAAATTTCGTGAGTGACAAGACTTATAATTCACAGAATAAAATACTGATATGATCAAATCAATCTTCGAAATAAGGATTACCGTAACCCGAAAGGAAAAGAAGGTCGAACTTGTGGCGCTTGCGGTAACTTCAAATACGCCAATCCACCGAGATAACGTCACTGACGCCCTTAGTCAATATTCACGTGAGCTTGCCGATTGATGAAATCACCGAATGCTTCCCAGCCAACGCAAAGTGTACTGTTCTTCCCATATGCCCCTTGAGCCACAACGGAGCTATACAAATTCAACAATATACTTTAGCTATGAAGTTCCCACTCACAAGTGAGACGATTCCACCTCTGAACATATTTCAATTTTCAACTCATAATAATAGATTTCCTAGCTTTTCTTGTCTCATATTTTCTCCTAGAATGTTTTTCTGCTTTTCTTGTCTTTTAGATTTTCCCCTAAATGTTTCCTAAGTGAATATTTTTACCATCTTGTTAATTTAATTGGTCGTTCACTTAACTCAATTAGCCCACATTTTATTTAGTTATTTACTGAATGAGTGATGATTCCCCTAATTAGTCTTCTTATGTAATTGTTTTCTCATGAAATTAATATTCACTATTTATTTATCCACTTTCATAAATATCATGCACATTTTTAGTTTCCTAAGTTTTTTTTCTTTATTTAATTATATTTGGATTGAAATCTAACTTCCAATTACCCACAAATTATTAGAGTAATTTAATTGTTCCTTAAACATCTAACCCCTTCCAATAAAAGTTGATTGGAAATTTTTTTTAGAATGACTCTAACCATTTATTTGATCATTTTACCTTTAGGTTAACATATGTTTCACCTCATATTATATTTTTAATTCAAAACAAAGGCTAAGGGTTCCATGAACGCCATGCCCTTCGAGATATACTAATGTACTCCAAGGGTTCCATTCTTCATACCCTTCAAGCGCTTTGACCTTTAGCATTGAGAGTATGACACAACTAGCGGAGATCATATTACTACTGTAGTTGCCCCTATTACGAGACTACTGGACGCCGATGAATAATGTAGATTTTTAATGACAAAAAATCTGCAAGGTAATATTTTGTCAAACACTTAGCAACCTAGAGATAATTGTCTTTATAATCTTCATAAATCCTTAAATGCACATTCAGACATTACCATAAGAAGAAATACACATTGCTAAACAAAATATGCAGCGGTAATAACACAGTGGACAACAACCCATAACACTCATAAATTTAGGCAAATGTCAGGGAAAACCCCAATGTGGGGAAACCCAACGAGAGAGAGAGATATATTATTATTCAGCTTCAGGAAAGTACGAAACAACAACAAATACACATTTCTAGCCAAGGAAAATACGTCACAACACCAAAACAGTCCCACCAAATTATGCCTCATTTTCTAGGCCAAATCTGTACGGATGTATGACCTACTCCATACCTCGATTTCTGTGCCAACAGTCAATTGTATGAACTGTTCCATACAGCCCAGAAACAACAAACAACATTCTAAAATCTGCCTTGAAAACCATGCCAAAAAATGACTCTATTTTTGTTCCAAATTCGTACGACTATACGGAATGTACATAATTGTATGCACCATACGAATCTGTATAGTAGGCCTCCCATAGTAGAAAAATACCTCGGCCCAAAAACACATAATTTTTTTTTCTTCGGATTTGTGCCCTAGCTCCTTGGAAAATGTTCCCTCTTTGCTACTTATTTTCCTCTCTCAAGTTTACTCAAAAACTCTCTTTCAATCTTTTCTCAATGTGTCTTTCACACTACCCAATGCATTATTTTATAAATCTGAAAATGACATTTTTCCTCCAAAGTGTCTTTTCACCTTCTCCAACCCTAAATCCAAAGGCCAAGATTAGATGTTGTCTTTTTTCAATATCAAGGGTCATGATCCATTCCATCCAAAATGGATCATTTGAAATTTTAAAGTGATTTCACTTTATTACATTAGTTCTTTATGAAAATAAAGTCACCTTAAAATTAGAAGGTACACTTTATTAAAAAGTCACTTTAATAAAAGAACCACTTAAAACAACTTTATAAAAATGATTACAAAGTTAAATTCCTGGTAGTGTAAAAATTAAGGTAACATTGGCATGCAAGACAAAACATGGGTAGTACCTCTCGAGCTAAAAATATAACACTCCCTCTTAGGGAGGGAAGTACTCACTACCACCACTATCATCTTGTTCAATCACACTGTGCTTTGTAGGAGCTCCCTTTGAACCTGGAGCCATCCTCAACACTTGTACATAACTCGAACTAGAAGATATTCTCCTAGCAACATCCTAGAACCCTGAGCTCACTTCATCTTGAGCATTGGTTCGATCAACCTAGCTAAGCCTCCTGCCAGTGCTCAGAAGAGACTCACTCTGTTCTCTTGGAATGCAAGACTAAATCTTTGGTGCCACCACAGTCTCATAAGCCTCCTCACGCTCCTCATCCGACATTGAATGATACACTGAAGGTTGTCCTCTCCACATATACAAACTGTCCACCCGGTTATTGATCAGCTGCAACTCTACCGAGTCCACTCCATGCCTATAGATAAAGACATGTTCCCTCTTGAACAATACAAAATATCTTACATCCTCCAAGGTCAATACTGAGAGAAAGTTAACCCTCAACCCTGGAACAAAGAGAACTCCATCAAACTCTAAGAGTTCCCCAAACTTGAGTTGGAATCTAACATTTCCAACTCCACGTACAAATTTCGCCATACCACCTTCATTTATCACTTGTCATCCAGGACCAATCTCTGTGAAATATATGAATACTTGCAAGATTCCTGTCATGTGGCTAGACGCTCCACTATCCACAATCCATCTGATATCACTTCCAAATCCTCCTTTGTCGACACTGGAAACTAGGGTCACCAAAGAAAGTTCATTTTTGTACTTTGAAGAAAAATCCTCCATGGTTGTTGTAGCAACTGTCTCAGGCCCTTCTGGTTCCTTCTTCTTCTTTTTCTTCCTCACAAGACAATGAGAAGTAATCTGCCCCAACTGGTTACAACAACAACATCTGACTTTGCTCAAGTCCCTTCTAGAAATTCCTTTCTTATTGCTCTTGCAATAAGAGAAACATTCTCATCAGCTCTGTCTGTCTTATGTTCACTGCTTTGAGATCTTTCCCGGATCTCCTCCTGAGTGAAATCATCCCAAATTTTGCTCCAACATGGTAGATGCTCACGTTCCACCACAAACTTCACGAAGAATTCTCATTCTTTGGTGAATCGATTTAAGGCTATCCTCACCAACTCAGAATCCGTAATGACCTCTCCAATAGCTTCCAACTCATCTTTTACTTGAGCCACCCAGGTAAGATAAGAAGAGACACTCCCAGTTGATCCTCGTATCCAACCTATCCTCATATCTAATGCTTCCATCCATATTCCCTGTCACAACTCAAGGAAAAAAATCACACCCTTTTGCCAAAAAATCACACTGCCCACTGTCAGTCAGAGACAAAGCTTTGATACCATGTAAATTTTTAATGACAAAAAATCAGCAAGCTAATATTATGTCAAACACTTAGCATCCTAGAGATACTTGTCTTCATAAACTTCATAAATACTTAAACCCACATTCAAAAATTACCATAAGCATAAATACACATTGCTAAGCAAAAGATGCAGCTGAAATAACACATTGGACAACAACCTGTAACACTCAAAAATTTAGGAAAATGCGAGGGAAAAACCCAATGTGGGGAAACCCAATGATAGAGAGAGAGAGATTATTATTCAACTTCATGAAAGTACAAAATAACAACAAATACACATTTCCAGCCAAGGAAAATACCTCACAACACTAAAACAGTCCCACCAAATTCTGCCTCGTTTTCCATGTCAAATCTGAACTATTGTACGACCTTCTCTGTACCTCAATTTCCATGCCAAAATTTAGTTGTACAGAATATTCCATATGGCCTAGAAACAACAAGCAAGATTCTAAAATCTGCCTCAAAAATCATGTCCAAAAATGCCTCGATTTCTGTGCCAAATCCGTATGGCTATACATACTGTACGGAATTGTATGGACTGTACATATCCATACAGTATGGCCTCCCACAATAGAAAAATAACTCCACCCAAAAACACATAATTTGTTTTCATTGGGATTTGTGCCCTAGATCCTTGGAAAACGTGCCCTCTTTGCTTCTCACTTTCCTCTCTCAAGTTTACTCAGAAAATATCAGTCAATCTTCTCTCAATGTGTCTTTCACACTACCCAATGAATTATTTTATAAATCTGAAAATGACATTTTCCCTCCAAAGTGTTTTTTCACCTTGCCCAACCCTAAATCCAAAGGCCAGGATTAGATCTTTCCTTTTTTCAAGATCAAGGGTCATGATCCATTCCCTCCAAAATGAATCACTTGAAATATTAAAGTGATTTCACTTTATTACATAAGCGCTTTATGAAAATAAAGTCACTTTAAAATTAGAAGGTACACTTTATTAAAAAGTCACTTTAATAAAATAACAACTTAAAACAACTTTATAAAAACTATTACAAAGTTAAGTGCCTGGTAGTGTAAACATTAAAGTAACATCTGCATACAACACAAAACATGCAGAGAACCTCCACAGCTAAAAAGATAACAAATAAAACTTTCACCTTATTGTGCATCCCTCAATATACCTCGTGAGTGACTGAGACCCAATCTACGCCCACGACATCGTGCAATCCTCTGAGCAAGATTGTCCCTCACTCTTCAACTTTGACCACAACAAGAGTGTTAGTGAGTAGAATCAAGGAAACTATTCCACCCCTCCCTTTATGTTGGTTTGGTTCTTTATAACCTCGCTACTCATTTTGTGAGTTATATTGGAAAGCATGATTATTGTGCCTGCGTATATTCAAGAATTTTTTAGCATTAATGTCTATAATCAATTTAATTAATTTATTCAAAATTTCATCAACACATGTACTCGAATCAGTTCGGATTATGATGGTCTTCTTAATGATACCTGCGTCAACCAATCATTGAGATTCCTATACACTGAATAACTCACTAGTAATATCTGTACAAAATCTTGGTCATCCATAAATTTTATTCAACAATATATAATGCATAATTGATCCATTTCATAATTCGATATTTTAACCATTTCATACTAAGTCTAGAATTCATTAAAGTATTAATTAACCAGGACATTTGCAAAAAAGCTCCCTCAAAGAATAAGTTTTCTATCAAAAAATATTCAGGTGGAACATGCCATTACACATAGGTAACCAGGAATCTCTCTACTGGGAACTCTAGGGAACTCACTTCCAGGAAAACTACTAGGAAAATAACAACAAACACTTGTTGTTATAGTGCAACTCACATAGGATTTCACTCTCCAGGCCTAACAACTTGGATTTTCAATACTCAGCTCCAGAACACTCTGAAAATGCTCCAATATGCTCTAGAATTCACCCAACCTTCTTGGTCTAGCTCTAGTTCTCTTTTTCCCGCTCTCTGTTTGTTGTTCATAAAAAAATACATGTTCTCTCCCATATGAATTTCCTCTATTTTTCCAAGACAATTGACTAATCAATCTACCCAATGTTGATTGTAATTCAACCCCATGCTTCTAATAGGTATGGGATGTGACTCTCACACCCACCCTCTTACACGATTTTAATGATTAGGCTCTGATAAAATCAAACAAAAAATAGAATTTATCCCCAATGATAATAAAATTCAGGGAAATGAGATGAAGTAATACCCATAATTAATTATCTCCCTTGGACCCCTTTTAGACACTCTCTTCTCTTATGGAAAAATCAACCCCCATCTCTTAGGGAGAGAAAAATAGGATGTACTATTTGCAATCTTGGGTTGTAGCAGATTCTATCAAATTTATGGTAGATTTTGCATGTGTAAAGGTGATTTTTTATAGTTTTTCAAATGCACAATCAATATTGTAGGTATTGGATTTTTTTGTTCACTACAAAAGACTTTGGTTATAATATTATTGTACCTCTATGTAGGACAAGCCTAATTTACAATTGTAGATATGGATATAATATTGGCACAAATGATGTCCTCATTGGAGAATAAGTGATCTCGAAATGGATAAAACCTATAAAACAGTTGATTTGAAAATATCATTAAGTTCAAGACCACTTTCTTATTCCAAGAATATTTTATTGACGATGTTTATAACATGGAAGTGATTTATTTTACTTAAACAAACACTTTAAATCATGATCATAACTTTCATACTCCATCTTACATAAGCAAATGCATCATCACTTTATTAATGCTCAAATGATTCAAGTACAATAAAAGGAATTTAAAATACAAGAGCTAAATACACCCTTCAAATATGCTTCTTTGATGTAGAAAAAAAAGCATCACCCTTGCATTCCTCTAAAAGGACTGAGAAAAACGAGTATAAAGTCAACTATATTATGCTTACAGTGCCCCAGAATCCCCTTGGAATGAGAAATAATACATTGAATTTTTTACAAATTGCTCAAATGTAGAAACAAAATGCATTGTTGAATTAGTGGTGAAAAATCGTGTAAAATCGATATAAATACTTGAAATTCCATTAAGGTGACCCCTGAAACGCTTTACAGTGTACCCTTGTACCCTTCGTACCCTTGCCATGTTTTACGAGACAAAATTACGCATAAAAATGTGTGTAATGTCTTTGGGGTGCATTCCATTAAATAGGTGTAAGCCTCTAACTAAGCCCCAAAATTATAGGCATGCATTAAATACAAGTTGTTGGGTTGTTTTAACCAGACCCTAAATATATTCTATTTTGCAACTTAATTTAATTACAAATATTGTGGTTTGTTTTAACAAACCTTATCCATGGCACGTTGACTAAAAAATATTCCATAAAAG
>JASDQU010880397.1:16115-34964 GCA_032191745.1 Picea mariana
ATATCAGGTATTTTTTTTTTTTTTTTTTTAGTTTGTTAGTTTGTCCATGACATATGGGACTAACCTGTGTATAAGAAACCATGACTCAAGGGCATCGAAGCCATCAAAGTCTCCTGGGGATCGCACCCGGCCTGAGCCACAACAACCCTTAACATGGCTAGATTTTTTGTCCCCGTAGGTTTTGAACTGGTGACTTTAACATCATAGAGTGCCTTAACAACACACTCTATCACCGACTATCCTACACCTTGGGGATGAATATCGGGGATTCTATTCCCCACGACCTTTCAGTTTTGCAAGTGGTTATATATATACTATATATAGATAAACACATTTCAAAACAAATCCCATGTGACATTGTAATGGTTATATATATGTGTGTGTGTGTGTGTGTGTGTAGTTACACAGGAGTATAACTACAAAATGTACCAAATCATTCAAGTACATTTTCATGGGAGTATAGTGACACGAGGAATTCACCCTAGCACTTGTGCTCATTACATTTATACTCAGTAGAATTCTTGACCCATAAGACGACCCCAAAGGCACACAAATCCAACTCTAAAAGAAGAAAAAGAAGGACTACAAAATTTTCTTGATGAAAACTTCATTTACTCAATTTCTAAAGCTAATGGGTTTCACCCCTTCTCATAGTTCCGAAAAATAATGGTAAATGGCGTATTTGTATCGATTTTTGAGAATTAAATAAAGCTACATCAAAATATTACTTCCCTATTCCATTCATTGACCAAGTCTTAGATACCTTAGATGGGATTTTTTTTTTTTTTTCTTGATGTTTTCAGTGCATATAATAAAATACAAATTGCACTTGAAGATCAAGATAAAACCACATTTGCTTTCCTATGGGGGACATTCACCTATAGAGTGTTACCTTTCAGATTATACAATGCACCAACTATAAGTTGGAGGGAAGTATTGGGTATTTTCTTTGACTTGGTTCATGACTGTGTTGAGGTATACATGGAATATTTTATAGATTATGGTAATACGTTCATAGAAGCACTAGAAAATATTGAGAAAATTTTGATGTGAAGAAACTAATATTTCATTGAGTAATAAAAAATTCCATATATTTCTAACTAAAGCTATTGTCCTTGGTCATCATATATCTTATGCAAAAATAAAATTTGATCTAGTAAAGATAGAAGTAATTTCTAAACTTCCAGTACCAAAGACTTAGAAGGATGTATGGATTTTCCTAGGACATGCATGTTATTATTGACATTTTATAAAATGATTTACAAAAATAACATCATGATTGTTTAAATTAATAACTAAAGATATTCAGCCTTACCACTCCTTTCTCCCTTAAATGACTCCTTGTTACTTCTCCTACAAAGATCTTGATCCCATCCAACTAGTTGTGTTGGTCCCACATTCGTGTCAAAACAACAACTTGGTTATTTATACTGCATCATTAAATAAAACACATATGTTAAAAACCCAAAAACATTATAAAACTTAAAAATTGAAAAAAAATAATTTTCTCACTCCTTACCAAGTGTTCCCCACTATTTTCCAGGTGGTAGTGCGAGCTCTCAGTCATGACCAATGTAAATTTACTTAGAAGAGAAGTCCTCAATGGAAACAATCTGATCTTTCCATCAATGGACCTAGCCAGGTTCGTAATGACTATCCACCTTCCCACCCATGTCTCACACCATGTGACTTTTCCACCACAACATCTTTGGATCACTAGGCCCTGCCTTGGTACAATTACCCTAGGCCCCATAAGAATCTGGTCTAGGAATAAGGTGACAAAGATAGTATTGTATATGAAACACTGTTTTTTCCCAATTTTACAATCAGTTAGTTGATCCTATATGTTGATTAGCAACCCAAAGAACCAATCAAACATTGTTGGATCCAAGCATGCCAAGGCATATTGAATGTGATTTTTTGAGGCTAGATGTGGTTTTGTTGATCCTTCAACCTAGGTACTCATGAATAAGATCATTCATAACAAAATACCCATCACATATTAGATTTGGAGCATGTTTCTTGTTCTTATTTCTCCCATGTAGAAATATTATTTGATGTAGTCCATAATCAATTGGTTTTAGCCACCTGGGCCTCCTAATAGTATCACTAGTGGCCCATGTCATTACAACCCAATAACGAAGTATATTTCCTCTATCTTAAATTTCGTATACTTACCCTCTATGTTAAAGAACTATTGGTCTCGTTTCCAATACTTAACCAACATGTCTATCAAGTGTGGTTGGGAATGTTTGTTCGAGCATTGGAAGAATTTTAGCAACCCACAATCCAATGGTGTAGCCAAGGTTCTTCGATATCCCATTTTATCCAAGTCATAAACATCATGGTCAAGTTCCTTCATGGGAATCATTTACAAGTACATGCTGCAATAATTATAGAGGATATCTTATACATATATTAGTCTTCATATCAAGTCATTTTTTCTTATGTGAGGGCTAGGGAGGAGCTAGAGTAAGGATCCAGGGGACTGCATCATGAATCAAGGTATGAATACACTCATGTATTTTTCCTTTGATATATATATCTAACCTTGATTCATGATGATTCATGATGATTCATACCTTGATTCATGATGAATTCCCCCTGGATCCTTACTCTAGCTCATTAATCATAAGTTGATTCATGAAGCAGTCCTTCATTATATAGATAACAAAGGACAAACACAAGAGTGTATTCATGCCTTGATTCATGATGCAGTCCCCCTAGATCCTTACTCTAGCTCCTACCTAACCCTCACATATGAAAACATTACTTGATATGGAGACTAATATATGTATAATATATCCTCTATAATTAATGCAACATGTACTTTTAAATGAAACCCCTTTCATTGCCCATGGAATACACACACACACACACACACACACAAAGAGAGAGAGAGAGATCTATGTGTTTTCCCCTTCCCAAATTTGTTATATTAATCTTTTCATGCTAGATATGATCTTGCGTTGGGTAGATTAGATTAAATATAGAATATATTTGGATTTCCTAATGATTGAAAGGGTTTGTATATTGGTATTTGTGTGTCACTTCTATGTAGGACGTAGATTGCAGAAGTTGGATATATATCTCTATAGCTATGTCAACCAAGATACGTAAGTACAACCTATTCTTAATAAGATATGCTTCTCGTTCCTCTAGTGTAAAAGGAAATAAATCTAATTAGATATAGGAAAATCTCATAGAGATATATCCCACTATCAATCTTGGATCAAGGGTGTATACAATTGAGGTCTTTCATATTTGTTGGTGATATTTATCCAGAACATTAAGCACCATAGATGCCACATTGTGTTTCATCCACCACAATTCTATACATGCGTGCCCTATTGTCAACACATGCTTGTTCAATAACCACCACATGCACACACTTTTTCCACTTGGAATACCTATATGTCACACTCAATAGTTGCACCAAAAATTCCACATTGGCCATCATCCATCACAAGACTATACATGCACCCCATTTTCAACACATACTTGTGCAATAACCACAACATACATAGATTTTATGCCACTTCTATATGTCACACTCAATAGTTGCACCATAAGCACCATAGATGCCACATTATGCTTCATCCACCACAAGACTATACATACACCCTATTGTCAACACATACTTGTGCAATAACCACCACATGCACACACTTTGTGCCACTTGCACCACCTAGATGTCATACTTAATAGCTACACCATAAGCGCCACATATGCCACATTGCACTTCATCCACCACAAGAGTATACATGCACCCTATTCTCAACACATACGTGTGAAATAACCACCACATGCACACACTTTGGGAAACTTGTACCACCTATATGTCAACTCAATAACTACACCATAAGCACCATAGATGCCACATTGTGCTTCATCCATGAAAATACTATGCATGCATCCTATTGTCAGTACATACTTGTAAAATAATCTCCACATAGACACAATTTGTGCCACTTGCACCACCTAGAAGTCACACTCAATAGTTGCACCATAAGAACCATAGAATCCATGTTTCACTTCATCCATCACAATACTATACATGAACCCTATTTTAAACACATACATGCTCAATAACCACCACATGCACACACTTTGTGCGACTTGCACAACCTAGATGTCACACTGAAGTTTTTCACCATAAGAATCATAGATGTCACATTGTGCTTTGTCCACCACATGACTATACATGAATCCTATTTTCAACACAAACTTGTTCAATAATAGCCACATGCACACATTTTGTGCCACTTGAACCACCTAGATGTCACAATCAATAGTTGCACTATAAAAACCATAGATTCCATATTGCGCTTCATCCACCACAATAATATACATATACCCTATTTTTGTTACATATGAGAAATATGAATAAACATATAATGAGATCGACCTATCAATACTCCAATGCATGAATCAGTAAATAGTAAATAAAGAAATAAAAGAGAGACAAGATAGACAAGTATTTATGTTGTAAAACCCCAATGTGGGGAAACATCCATTGAAGTTCGTCTTTGTATTCCTTAGGTAATCTCCCTAATCATACAAGAGAATTCCTCCTTATGGATTGCATCACACTCCCTTGTAGTACTAAAGTGCCTCCTTCACCTCTTTTATATATGAGAGAGTGAAAGGAGACCAAATCCCATGATACATGTCGGATAAACCCTTTTTACAATATAGAGAGTTATTGAAGATTAACATTAGAAAATTCCATAACCATGTAATCTATGACAACTAGGAAATCATTAACACATTCTAGCATTCCTGTAAAATTTTCAGACCCCAACCCAGTTTCAGTGTTGCTGATTTTTCAACCAATGTTTAATGCCCAAACCCAATTTTATATCAACACTTAAATACACAGCAGAAAATTAATCTCAGAACAGAAACATGAGGATTCTGAACATCATTTATAACACAAAAATAAAATATCAGCAGCACATAAAACTCAAAAAATTATAGACACAGATATTTTCAGTCTAACATCGACCCTGGAAAAACACACAAGAGGAAAACCATTGAGAGAGGGATTTTTATTATTTATGAGCTTCTGAGAAATTTATTTTAAAGCATATTCATCTTCAGAAATTACAAAAACTTATCTCAGACTTTCTTCTACAAATTTCCTTCTGAACAGTCCCGGGAAAGCTCCTCGATTTATGTGCTAAAAATCCGTACAACTGTATGGATTTCTCAACAATAAATGTTGTATGGACTATATCGGTTTTTGTGCCAAATTTCTACTAAGACTATATGGAATATGCAGCAAGAACATCTCCTCAAAAAATGTGCCCTTTATTCTCGAAAACTATGTTGTACAATCCTCGAAAATCATGCCAAAATCTGTACGGACAGTACAAAATTTCACCTAGAAATTAATGACAACAGGTGCCTCAATTTATGTGCCAATAAATGACTGTATGGTAGCCTTGGGATGTGTGCCAAACTTCTCAGAAATGTTTCTGCTATCTCCCTCAATTTCTATGCATAATAAATGGTTGTGCGAGCTCTATAAATCTGTACCGTACAGACTGCATTCGATGTTGTACTTTGCCTTGAAACTCATGCTAGCTTAATGCCTTGGGATGCATGCCCAACTTTGCAAATGTTTCCTCTTCTCAAGCTCGACCTCTCCCTTTCTCTCCAAAAGATGAAAATGAACAACAATCTTAACTAGGGTGCACCCTCCTACCCTAATCGACCTCATGAGGTAGGCAACGGGTCTCTTAATCCAACGGTTGAGATTGGATTAGATGAGTGGTTGAGATTTGTTGTCTCTTCACTCACCCTCACTAAAGTCATAAAGTCACCTTTTAATTTGCGTCTCACAAATTAAATGACTAGGGCCTACATTATGCACTTTCGCACCCCTTAGGTGCCTAGGGATAAGAAACACTTGCCTAGGTACTTTATTTAATTAAAAATTTAACACTCCCTCTTACAGAGGAAAGTGTTACTCACCACTCCAAGCTTGTCCCTGAAAAATGTAAACTTGCCTTTGCCCAATGCCTTGGTGAGTATGTCTGCAACCTGCTCCTCTATAGATATGTACTGTAGCTCCACAACTCCTGTCTGAACATAGTCACAAATGAAGTGATAACAAACCTCGATATGATTAGACCGATCATGAAAAATTGGATTCTACGAGAGTTTAATGCAACTCTGATTATCACAGTAAATCACAGTAGGCCTCAACTGCACACTGAACAATCCCACCAACATCTTGCGAAGCCAAAGGGCCTCACAACTGGCCTGAATGGCTTCCATATTATCAGCCTCTACAAAACTCAAAGCCACTGAATTTTATTTCCGACTGAACCAGGACACAACTACTGATCCCAATCCAAAAAAACACCCTGAAGTGATTTTCCTATCACTGACACATCCTGCCCAATACGAGTCTGTATAGCCAACCAGACGAAATCCATCTCCTCTCTGATAGTCTAGACCATAATCTACTGTACCACAAAGATACCTAAGCACATGTTTTGCTACCACCCAGTGCACTCTCGTAGTCTCCACCATGAACTGACTGAGAGTGTTGACAGCAAAACAAATATCTGGCCTAGTATTGACCAAATACATCAATGACCCGATCAACTGATGATACAAAGTGGAATCCACCAACTGTACTTAGAAGCATGTAGCTTCTTCCAGTTGGTAATCATGGGAGTGGTCTTGGGCCTACTATTCCCCATCTGATGTCTGCTCAGAATGTCACACACACACTTCCCTTGTCCCAGGAAGATGTGTCCAGGTTCCTGCCAAACCTCCAATCCCAAAAAGTAATGCATCAGTCCAATGTCAGTCATCTAAAACTCTGAAGCAAGGCTCTCCTTGCAGCTGTTGATGAGTCTCTCTACCCCTGTAATGAAAATATCATCCACATATAGAAAAATGATGAGAGGATCCTCTCCAACCACAATGAATTATAGGTTGGGATCCGCCTCACTCTTCTCAAAACCCAACTACTACAAATAGGCATCTATCCTTGAATACCAAGCGCTGGGAGCTTATTTCATCCCATACAATTCATTCTTCAGTCTATAGACATGAGACTCT
The DNA here is from genome assembly GCA_032191745.1 of Picea mariana. Classification (NCBI taxonomy): domain Eukaryota; kingdom Viridiplantae; phylum Streptophyta; class Pinopsida; order Pinales; family Pinaceae; genus Picea; species Picea mariana. The sequence goes on from JASDQU010880397.1 coordinate 23,196, forward strand.
CTCCCATGCACCTCAAGGCCCAATGGCTGCACAATATACACCTCCTCCTCAATAAGACCATTCAGAAATGTGGTCTTCACATCCATCTGGTGGATCTTCCAACCCATCTATGTTGCAATGGAGATCACTGCCCTGATCAAAGTGTATCTAGAAACCAATGCAAAGGTCTCATGATATTCGACTCCATCAACTTGTGAAAAACCTTGAGCCACAAAGCAAGCTCTTTACTTCTCAATGTTGCCATCTGTAGCATGCTTTAGTTTATAGAGCCACCTGAAAGTCACCACTGACTTCCCCTCAGGTCTAGGAAAAACTTCCCAGACATTGTTATTCATGATTGAATTGTACTCTTTCATCATGGTATCTCTCCATACGTGTCTACCAGTGGAATCCTCAAAAGTGGAAGGATCAAACTCCTGAATACTGTTCACCATCGTGATGTAGCTACAAAACCTCTCGGTAGGTTTACTCTCCCTCAATACATGTTTGGGATTCCCCACTGAACCCTGTGCCTCCCTCAAAGTGTCCTAAAGCCACTTGGGATTATTCCTCTCTGAGGTAGTGTCCAGTGGATGGGACTCTCCCTTCTCAACCCCATATCTTGAAGATAATGATCCTGAAGTAGACTCTGAAGTACCTGATTATGTAACCTATGGACCAGTAGCCTGTGAACCTGAAACCTATGGCCCTGTCACCTGTGAACCTGTTGTCCCCAAAACTAGTGGCCCTAAACTTTGTGTCATTGTAGTCTATTGTGGACTCACCTAAATCTGTGGTGAAGACTGCTCACCCTTATCTCTCCCTCTAGACTTCCTAAAGGCTCCATCCTCCTGAAATCTGACATCCCTCCTCAAGAGAGTCTTCCTCAAGGAAGGAAGGTATATAAAGAAAGCCTTTGAAGTCTCACTGTACCCAACAAAGACCCCTCTCTCTTCCATGGGCTCCATTTTTTTCCTCTTCTCATAAGGGACATATGAATATGTGATGCAGCCAAAAATATGAAGGTGCCCCACTTCAGGCTTCTTCCCAGAAAAATCCTCCTCAGGAGTCATGCTCCCCACAACCTTGTGGGAACTCCTGTTCTGCAGATAAACTACAGTGTAGCATGCCTTAGCCCATATAAATAGTGTCAACCCCTGATCATGTAGCATGGCTCTCGCAGCCCCAATAATGGCCATGTTCTTCCTCTCTGCAACCCCATTCTATTTTGGGTTGTAAGGAACNACTGAAGACTTGTCCTTTGGTCTTCATGAAGAAAATCTAGGACTTTGGAGAGAAGTCATCAATGAATACAACATAGTATAGGGAACTAGTCAACGATGCCAAAGACATTGGGCCACATACATCTGGATGTATAAGATCAAGTATCCCTACTACTCTACTGTCACTACTCAGAAAAGAAGTCTTCGTGTACTTTCCCAAAGCACACGCCTTGCACACCTCATGGTGCTATGAAATGAAATCTGGAACTCCTGTAACCATCTCCCTCAGAACTCTCAAAGCCCCATGGTGAAAATGTGCCATCCTCCTATGCCATAGCTCACATAGGTCACTACTATTGCTGGTAGTATGAATCAATGCTCTCACTGGCTAGAACAAAAACTTGTACAACCTCTCATGTCTAGTACCAATCACTTTTGCCGAAGTGATGCTAAACCCCCTGGGGAAAAGAAGCGCCTCCCCATCACGGAAAAAGAGCTCATATCCCTTCTCCTCAATAGTATAAACTAACACTAAGTTATTATTCAAGCCCAGAACATAGAGAACCTCTTTCAAAGTCATGGGAGGCAAAGACTCCCTCTGAAATGATACAATCTCGCTACCAACCACCTTGACCTCTCGGTCATCTCCAAGCACTACCTCAACATTTCCCATCTCTGTGAGGTCTGTCAAGTTCTCAAGAACCCCTGTCATATAGCGAGAGGCACCATTGTCAAAATACCAAGTATCTTTATGAGTGGTCCTCATGGATAGACACACAATCAAGGAAAATTCCCTGTCAAACTTTGTGGAAAACTCTTCCACCACTACTGAAGTTGTTGTTTGTTTCTTCTTCTTGTTTGGACACTGACCTGAATAGTGCCCAAACTTATGGCATGAAAATCACTTGACTTTGCTCATGTCTTTCCTCCCTTCACCCTTGGGCTTATGTGCTCCCTTTGGACCCTTTTTGAACTTCTTCTTGCTAGTGGTAGCAAGAGCCACATTCTCCTCCACATGACCTATAGATGAAATGCCATGTACATAACCTCTTCGGGTCTCCTCCTGAAAAAAGTCATCCCAAAGATGTTCCCAATTGGGAAGATTCTCCCTAGCAACAATTCCATCCACAGAAACAACCCATTGTTTGGAAACTCCGTTCAATGTTGTTCTCACAAGATCACTGTCAACTATGGATTTCCCCACAGGTTCAAGCTCATCCCTCACCTATTTCAATATAGTAAGGTATGTGACCACATTTTCAACCTTGGTCATTTTTATGCTCTTTATTTTTTCCCTCAAAAACATTTTCCGGTTCTGATTTGTACTCTGGTACAATTTAGTCAAATACTCCCACATATCATAGGCATGTGTCTTCCCCGTCAAGTTAAGAATCAAATGATCCTTGATGGCATCAAGAATAAACCTCTTAGCCTTGATACTCTTCTTAGTGTAAGCTGCAAGAAGAGTAGCATTAGTAGGTACCACAACATGATGAGTAGCGGTATTTTCCATAATGTCCCACAACTCGTTTTCTTGCAAAAGCAATATCATCCTCTCCTTCCAAGAACCAAAATTTGCTGCCCCATCAAGTCTGTCCTCAACTCTCAAACCTGTAGCCATTGACCCTTTTCTACTGAAAATAATAAATTCAAAAATCTTCCCTCTGAAGTGACTGTTGTCCGAACTTTTTGACTGCTGAAATCTCCGCTTCTTTTCAACTCAGCTCTGATACCATGTAAAATTTTCATACCCCAACCCAGTTTCAGTCTCGTTGATTTTTCAACCAATGTTTAATTCCCAAACCCAGTTTTATATCAACAATTAAATACACAGAAAAAAATTAATTTCAGAATTGAAACATGAGGATTTTGAACATCGTTTATAATGCAGAAATAAAATATCAGTAGAACATATAACTCATAAAATTATAGACACGGATATTTTCAGTCTAACATTGACCCTGGAAAAACCCACAAGGGGTAAACCAGTGAGAGAGGGATTTTTATTATTTATGAGCTTCTGAGAAATTTCTTTTACAACATATTCATCTTCAGAAATTACAAAATCTTATCTCATACATTCTTCTGCAAAAATCCTTCTGAACAGTCCTGGGAAAGCTCCTCGATTTCTGTGCCAAAAATCCATACAACTGTATGGCTATCCCAACAATAAATGTTGTATGGATTGTCTTAGTTTCTATACCAAATTTATACTGTGACCGTATGGAATATGCAGTAGGAACAACTCCTCGAAAACTGTTCCCTTTATTCTCGAAAACTGTCTTGTATGTCCCTCGAAAATCATGCCAAAATTTGTATGGACAATACAGAATTTCACCAAGAAATTAATGATAACATGTGCCTTAATTTCTATGCCAATAAATGACTATATGGCAGCCTTGGTATGCATGCCAAACTTCTAAGAAATGTTTCTGCTATCTCCCTCGATTTCTTTGCATAATAAATGGTTCTACAGCCTCTAGAAATCCGTACTGTACAGACTGCATTCATTGTTGTACTCTTCCTTGAAACTAATGCTAGATTGAAGCCTTGGGATGCATGCCCAGCTCTGCAAATGCTTCCTCTTCTCAAGATCAACCTCTCTCTTGATCTCTCTTTCTCTCCAAAAGATGAAAATGAACAACAACCCTAGCTAGGGTGCGCCCTCCTACCCTAATTGACCTCGTGAGGTAGGTGAGGGGTCTCTTAATCCAACGGTTAAGATTGGATTAGATGAGTTGCTAAGATTTGGTGTCTCTTAACTCACCCTCACTAAAGTCATAAAGTCACCTTTTAATTTTGATCTCACAAATTAAATGACTAGGGCCCACATTAGGCACTTTCTCACACCTTAGGCGCTTAGGGATAAGAAACACTTGCCTAGGTACTTTATTTAATTAAAAATTTAACAATTCCCCCTTAATGATGAATAGAGGGATAGAATCATAGTTGGAGTTCTGTTACATGCCAATATGAGATCTCACAAATCTAATGATGCCTCATGGTATGTACAAATGTCTTAGAATTATAGGTTATACAACAATAAATGTGGTTGATGCCTCATTGTGTGTATAAATTGTTCATAGTGATAGTTTGTACAATGGTAAATGTGACCACTAGAAAAACATTACATGATGGATGCAATATGAAGATGAATATGGCATTACATTACATTCCCCCTCAATGACAACTTCAAATATCCAAGAGAAGTGGCAAATATAGCTTCAATCTTTGTTGCTATCAAGGACAAGTTGTTGAGTGAAAACCATCCATATGTTGTAATCACATCCTGAATAAGGTGCAATGAGAAGACACTTACTACTGTCAAGAATCAATGGAAGATAGTTATAAAATAAAAACTATGAACAATGCACAATTTGGACCTAAAACATGACAAACAAATAGTTGAATTAGTGTCCACTAATCTCCTCGATCTCTAATGTTGTAATTTTTGGATCCATGCTTCTCTTATAATTGTAGAAACCTTAACAAATCTTAATAATTCTTAAAATTCCTACTATTGATGTTTCATGTAATTTTGGTAAAATTATTCAAACTTATATGGATATTACCCAGTTCTTTTTGAAATTGTTTATTTTTTAAATAAAATAATGTTGTCCTATAGAGATTTGGTCGAAAAACTTTTGGAGAAAATAAATATTGGTGAATAATGTTTTTTTTTAATACATTAAGTGGAAAAATATCCAAATGGAAAAATTTAGCCCTTAAAATTTTCTTTGAAATATTTACAAGTTCATCAAGTTGTCATGTAACCCATGTAGCAAGTCTCATTTATGTCTATGTTTCAATTGTATCATATGATTTTAATAATTTGGGAATGTGCATATACCTAAGTTTGATATATTTAACCTTGAATTTTACAATATATTGATTTGAGTGGCTTGAGTGATATAATAATGGAGCAAGAAGGATTGATAATATCAATGGTTAGTATGTCATAGATTCCACATGACTGTAACTAGCAAAAAAAAAGAGCCACATGCTTAACCAAATATAGTTAAGGACCCTACATTCATTAACATCAAATAAAGAAAAAAATGTTCCATGAAATACACACACACACATTCAACATTGTCTCAACTATTCATTTTTACAAAATGTCGCATCATGTCCAATATACAAAACAACGACAAGTGCCCAAACATGGAAAAGTGTCATATGGTGCCCTTGATACAAAATGACACTCATTTGTCACTCATTGACCACTTACGCCCTCACAACTATCAAGATCATCCCGAAAATCCATCTTTCTTCTCTTACTCAAAGAAACATCTCGAGTGGTTTTTCTCCTAGGAATGATTCGTGCTCCAAAGACTGGATAAAGACACGAAATTCTTATAAGTTTTTTTCCACAATGAATTAAGAAAATTACAAAATTATACTTTGTAATTCAACCTAAGACAAATCATTGTAGATGATACTAACAATCGCGAGGGTGTTACCCTTCTGCACGACCCTAATCTCTCAACATTTCCACCCTGCATCACTTACAATGATCAAAGAATGAAATTTAAATAAAAATGCATAAAATCAATTCCATCCACGATACATAAAAATTGATGATCAATGAATGATGTCACCTTGAATATATCAGGAAATGATGGAGAGTCACCGGCAGGTGGAGCACTCGATTCTACAACCTACTTCAAGGCAACATCTACTATGATAGCATCAATGGATGGAACATATGGAAAATGTGATGGGGGTTGGTGGTGTATAGGTGCATTCCCTATGGATGCATTCGATGCAAAAGGTGGTAGGGATGAGTAGCCTATGGGTGCAACCATAGTGGATGGATGGGATATGAAATATGTTTGGGGTGAGTTGTGACAAACTCCGATGATTTGTACAAGGGATGGTAAAACCATTGAAATGGAAAGAGGTATCCCAAGAGCTAGGGCAGGGTGGTCAAAGACTGGACTAGCATTGTACCTAGGGGAAAATGATGTGTGGAATGTAGGTAGTGGTGGTGAATGAAACAATGGAGGTATAGGTGACCTACCAGTGGATGAAGCAACTACATACATATTTATAATATTTTTATTAGTACCAAAAAGTAAAATTAAACAACCAAAATATAACAAATTTCACATTTAAACAAGATTTGACTCAACATATGATCATCACCATATGGTACCACAACCTGTAAAAAGAAAAGAACATTATATTTGAAGATTCTAGAGAATTAAAAAAGCATTGTGGCGAATTTATCAAAGGTGACACATACATGTGTATACAGTACACCAAATGAACAAGCTCTCTCTACTATTGCGTCAGTGGTGGAAACCAACATTAATGCATATACCAATGTAGAGGGTATGATATAGGGTCATAGCAACTGCAAAACATCATATAATAAGACACATAAATAAATAAACATAAAATTGTATGTGTGTGTGTGTGTGTGTGTGAAAAACATAGAGATTGTTAAGATACTAACCTACTCCATGAAACTCTAATGTCCACTAGCCTCCATCAGCCCATAACAAATATTCCCAGAACTCGAGTGTATATGAGGCTCACATGAATGAATACTCTTCCCATGTTCCCTCCCCTCACTACACTTTTTTGCAGGGGTTGAAGGTCCAACCCCTCTACCAATGTCACCAACAGGCTCCTCTTTCCGAGATAGTACTAGAAAACTCCCATGCTACACCAGGCTCCAAATGAATATTGATATAGATAAATGTGTATGTTGGATGCCTTCTACGATGGGAGGATGCTAAGAAATGGGGTAAGGACTTATCCTATGAGGATGAGGGCCTAGCATAGAGTCACAAATAACATTATTTCTGCCTTGTGTGGCCCCAAGACCCACCCCCTAGAATTCACCAATGTCAAAGTAGTTGACATGGTGATCTAAAACAAACTTTTCCCATAATTTCCCGAGGAAATATACATGATCCTCCTTGATAATGCAAGGAGGTTTTTTGAACACCATGAACCATGTATCCATCCAATTATTCTTAAATTGTTGGTGGATACACCAATCTATAAAAATGTATCTCTTGTTGATCAATGGTTTTAGTCCAATTCTAGGATCAATAAACTGTGACATCAATTCGTGTTATGTACTTTTCAAGTATCTGACTTCTTTTTTATAGATTTTAGTAGCATAATAGTCAAACATCCTAGATCTAGATCTGTATTGAAAAATAATAGTTAATTTCCCTTGGGAACTTGCAATGGCTGATACAATGGCATCCAATGAAGTGGCCAATGAAAATCGGCTATTCTCTCTTGTACTCCTTAAGTCTTGGATAATTGATCTCAAAGACATGGACCCTTCATCAATTTTTGTGTTTAAGTTTGTTGGTTGTGGGTTCGGGTTTTGATTGCATTCTTGTGGTTGTGTCTAGGTTCCTTGTTAATTATTCTACTGCGATTTAATAAAGCAGTTTCTATAAATTAGGTTCATTTTTTTTAATTAACTTAAAAATTGCAAAACATATACAATTAAAGAGTTTAGGAAATTAAGAAAAAAAGAATCAAACACAAATAAATAAATGGATTCCCTATAAGATGGCATTAGGATCCCATGGACACTTGGTGAGAAAAATCCCTCCCTTCAATTTTCTCATTTTCTTCTAAAACTCAAGGCGTCAATTTGGGCCAAAAAATGCACCACAGGCCCTTTATTTGGGCTCGAACTAACCACATGCATGTTCCTCTTAGGATCGTGCACACATTCCTAGGAATGCACATGCGTTCCTACCGATGAGCTTTTGTGGCATCATCGGTGGAAATTTAGGGTTTGCCGAGCATGTCACATTAGGAACACATTTGTGTTCCTATTAATGCGCATGTGTTGTTGTGTGAGCATGTTTGTGCTCATCGTGTTGCCACTTTTTTTCCTTCAACTTCGTGCACTCACCCTCAAATCAATATTCTTACGAAAAATGTGAAATCATATAGAAGCATAAAATATGGTTGTCGAAGCAGACTTAGAATAAGAACAAATACCTACTAATATTTCAAATGAAGATACAATGAATCTACTGTGTGATGATAAACGTAGTTAAGTTGGTCTACTCTTTTCTTTTCCTATTAATGGTGATTCAAAATAAGTTTATGGATGATGTGAGTAGGAGACTGAATATCCATGTTTACAAAATGATGATTGCATAGGGAAATATGATAAAAATCACAGTCATAGCTCACATGATGACAAGACCATACACACAATGTAGTTGGACAAAACATTCAGAGAGGTTGAAGTTACTAAAATGTATGTTTATGAGTCTAAGTTTCATACATAAAGTATTGAATCCCCTTTTGTATATGAGTTTATTAATGAAAATGAGAAAAATATGGAACTTGAGGAAGTGATAACGGTTGAAATAGACATCCCTCATATTCATGAAGAAGAACGTGAAGAAGATTATGCCTATAGGTGTTTGAAAAATCGTGATTGTATTGACAAATTTGTTCGGACAATATTCAAAACCAACAAACTTGTGACAAGAAATGTAGTTATGTAGGTCTAGTCTTGTCTTTTCCTATTAATGGTGATTCAAAATACGTTTATAGATGATGTGAGTAGGAGAGTGCATATCCGTGCTTACAAAAAGAATGATTGCATACGGAAGTATGATGAAAATCATTGTGCTCACAAGATGATAAGGCCATACACAAAATGTAGTTGGACCAAACATTGGGAGAGATTGAAGGTACTAAAATTTATGTTTATGACTCTAACTTTCATACAGAAAGTATTGAATTCCCTTTTGTATACGAGTTTAATAATGACAATGAGAAAAAGTCGGAACTTGAGGAAGTGATAGCGAGTGAAATAGAGATCCCTCATAGTCATGAAGAATAATTTGAAGAAGATTATGACTGTAGGTGTTTGGAAAATGGTGATTGTATTGACAAATTTGTTCAAGACAATATTCAAAACCAACACATTTGTGATGAAAAATGTAGTTACGTTGGTCTAGTATTTTCCTTTCCTATTAATGGTGATTCAAAATAAGTGTATGGATGATGTGAGTGGGAGAGTGCATATACGTTTTTACAAAATGGTGATTGCATAGGGAAGTATGATGAAAATAACTATCAGAGCTCACAAGATCACAAGGCTATACACATAATGGAGCTGGACCAAACATTGGGATTGATTGAAGGTACTTAAATTTATGACCATGAATCTAAGTTTCATATCCAAAGTATTGAAGCCCCTTTTGTATAAGAGTTTAAAAGAATGACAATGAGAACAATATCGAACTTGAGGAAGTGATAGCGAGTGAAATAGACATCCCTCATAGTCATGAAGAAGAATGTGAAGAATATTATGTCGGTAGGTTTTCGGAAAATAGTGATTGTATTGACAAATTTGTTCAGGACAATATTCAAAACGAACACACTTGTCATTCTCAAGTCAAAAAAAGATGAACACCTATTTGAAGATGTCCATGGCTCAAGGTTTCAGCAAGAAAATTGTTTACACCTTGTTTCTTGTAATGACCATGCTAATTCTAAGAAGATTTTGGTTTTGGAACTTAAAGTAATGATCCTTGGGTACCAGTAGAACATTGAAGATGCCAGTTTGGATGAAAACTCACAAAAGGGACTGGAAATAAAAGTGTCAGCTAACAATAATAAGAAGAGAAAAAGAAAAGAAAATGTTGTTAAGTTTGATTCAAAGTCTCTGGATTCTTATTTCTTGATCATCCACTATGATAATGAAGTACAAGGACAAGAAAGGATCAGAGTTGTGACTATTGAGTAGAGGGATGAAGCAATAATTTCTTTCTTCATATTTCCTTCATCTGGGACAAATTTTCAGATTGTACAAAAGCAGAGGATGATGAGTATAGAGACTTGTATATTGAACGAGTGGGTATTGCTAGAAGAAGAATAATAAGGAATTTTCTATCACATTGTATAATCTGTGATAAAAAGAGAAAACTAAAGACTGGCAATATCATACATTGACTGGTTTTCGTGAAATAAAGCAAGTTAATGTAATGGGGGTTGGGGTAATTTCATGGCATGAGTGTATTGTAGAGGTTGCAGCTTCAGAATATTTTCATAACCATGGCTCAAGCATAGAAATATATGATTTTGTGGAGATCTGTATGGATAAATTTTTCCAAAGTGTAACATTATGTCATCAACAGAGTGTATTCACAACTCTTGGAAGAATATTGAATAAGGCACCAGCTTTCCATTAGCAACAACTGAACATCTATGTACTCTGGTCAAGGATAAAGCATTGAGGTAAACCTCATCGGATCTCTAAGATATTTTCATGGCTTAATTGTTTATGTAATTTATTTAGTCAAATTTGTTTTTCTGATTGAAGTAGGAGAAACAAGTTTGCACAAAGATAATCTTATGCTTGAGAATTTAGGTTTTGGAAATAGTGTTGGGTTGTTTTTGAAGCAGAAAAACAAGAAAGGTCGTTCTTCCAATGGAGAATGACTCCACGCCCAACAATAGAAGTCACAGGTCTATGGTTTTTGATACCTCACAGGGAAACATCACCCCCCAATAGGAGCGAGATGTTTTAACTCTAAAAAATGTTTCATGAATTTACTGGTCAATTTAGAACATATGCATTTCAAAGGGCTCTTACTTAGGTTGTTGTTGAGGTTGTGAAAATGGGAATGAGAAGAATAATGTTGAGATATTTTAGCTGGTGTAAAGTCTACTAATCTGTATGATGAAATAATTGTTGATATGTGGGAATTATCTATAAATTGCTTGGATCATAAGATGCGTATTTGATATCGTTGGTAATTGCAAGAGTTAAATATTTCGACTATCCTTTTTGCATTGATAGTTGTCTCAATTCCAAGTAGCAGTTTTCACGAGACTAAGTCTTGAATAAGAAATTGATTTAGATGATCATATTCATAAGATCAAATCATCAATATCTTTCATTAGGATAGATGTTCATGGACTATTTGGAGGTATGTCTCATGACACTAGACTTCACTGCACTTGATGTGAATGGTGAAGAACCTCCCAATGATGACAATTTTTCCCTTGTATCATGCGCGTAGGATGAGAACATGGAATTTAAAGATGGGGATCGCGTTGCATATGATAAGGCTAAAGGTTATATGCATATGGCACTCCAGATTTTGTGAAAATCATAGATTTTGTGAAGAGAAATGGATACATTGTTAGTTTTAGTAAAGAAATAAGGTTTATTTGGGAATTCCAATGAAAATAATTTGTGAAGTTTCATGTCGAGCATGGAAGTTTATATGTGTATGAACGTTACTTGTGTGCATGATAAATGGTGTTGGGAGAAATGGATGCCTCGATAGTTGTAGTAAAGAAATAAGGTTTATTTGAGACTTACAATAAAAGGACTTTGTGGAGTTTCATGTCAAGCCTAGAAGTTTATATCTATATGAGAGTTACTCGTGTTCATGATGTATGTCGAATGTCATAGAGCTTGTGGTGGAGGTCACTACATTCTCAAATTGTCATATTTTTAAGCGATTAAGCTCGTTAGGTTTCTTTTCCATCCATATATTATTGAGATTAAGAATATTATTCTTCCTTCATATCAATGGGAATTTAAATATAC
>JASDQU010880398.1:0-12431 GCA_032191745.1 Picea mariana
TAAGAACTTACTCTATCCTGGGGCTATCTGACCAAGATTAGATAGTCTGGCCAGATTTATTCACTAACTAACCTAGATCACTTGGCTAAGATTAAACAATTTAGCTAAGCTTATTCACTATTCCTATCAACATCAATTTAAAAGAACTTGGCCATGCTTGAAAGGTATGGACCAAGTCACTGTTATTGCATGGGGCTCTTATTGAAATTCTTTTATGCCCTATTTTCTATTTCTTTTTCTTTCTTTTCTCAAATTATTTGCAGAATGAAAAATCATATGACAAACAAAAAACACTAGAGAGATAACATTCCAGTCACCAGTTGATCCTATAAATTATAGGGTGATAACAGCGGCTCCACCTGGGAATGGTGCTCTCCTTGTGAAGTGTCAAGAATCCTGATTCCCGATGTTCTAAAACTTCCTCCCTAGTCACCTTCATTGCTTGATTGGTTTTATTTTTGAAAAATAGAAAACATTGGTCAGCGGCTTAGGGCCTTCTCTTCGGGCTTCAACCAACTGACCAAAGTTATTCACTCAGAAAATCGCAAGCAAAATAAAAAATGGTTTGTACAATGGAAAGTGTGACTTCAGGTCTCTACTGAGGCAGTGAATAATGCTTCAACATTCTACCATTTACAGGTCCTCCTGGCAGATCTGTCCCAACACTGTTGTTTAGCAAGAAAGTGTTATTTCCTCTGAATGCTTGAATCATGTATGGTCTCTTCCACAGACTATCGAATTTTCCATGCTTTCCCTTGTCTTCATGTCAGGAATCCCATCTCAGCACCAAATCTCCTAGATCGAAATCATATTCTTTGGTTCTTTTGTCAAAAATCTTCTTAATGCTTTCTTGGACTACCTGAGTCTCATTGTATACTTCTTCCCTGGACTATTGCAAATGGATCATCTAGTTGATCCTTCTTTGGGAGTCATTTGGCTCGGCTTGCATGTCTTGCAGTAGTTTCATGACAGGGACTTCTAAGGAAGTGGGAAAGACTGCTTCTGTGCCATAGACCAGCTGATATGGTGACATACCGATCGAACTTTTGGTGGTCAGTCTGTTGGCCCATAGTGCGAAAACCAACTTGTTATGCCACGACTTCTTGTTTTCCTGCAAATTTTTCTTGATAATGTTTACCAGGGTTTTATTTGATGATTTCGCCAGCACATTTCCCTGAGGGTAGTAAGCAATGGAGTGTCCCAAGCCAATATGATACTGGTTGCAGAATTCTATGAGTTTCTTAGATTGAAAAGAAGTTGCATTGTCAGTTATAATTTTTATAGGACATCCAAAACGAGACAAGATATTATTTTCAAGAAATTTAATAATGACAGAATCAGTGGCTTGCATGCTTGGTACTTCTTCGATCCATTTTGTAAAATAATTTGTGCCAGTAAGAATCCACTTGTGTTGGCCTAAAGAAGGAGGATGTATTTCCCTAATGAATTCTAATCCCCATTGCTGGAAAGGGGCCTCCACGGAGATTGGTTTCAGGGGTAGGGGAAGAAGTTTCCTTTTGCCTTCGAACAACTGACATTGATGACATGAAGTCACTTTATGATGCACATCAATGAACAGAGTTGGCCAATAGAATATAGCTCTAAGGATTTTGTTGGTTGTGGCCTTCCAGTTCAGATGACCACCACAGTCTCCTGCATGAAACTCCTGCAACACTTTGTCAGCTTCATCCTTCAATAGAAAATTTAACAAAATACCTCCAGGATCTTTCCAATACAGATTGCCTTCTAGAATGCAGAATTTTAATGATTTCAATTTCAAAAACCTAGCTTTAGTCTTGGTCAGACCAGGGGGAGATTTTAAATTATGCAAAACAAATATCAGGTCTGTGTACCATGGAGAGTTGAGAAATACCTCTCTCACTCTTGGAGTCGCTTGCTCACCTTGTTCATCTCTGCAGCTAAGAAATTAATGTCAAGAGTATGGAAATTTGATTCAGCCATTAACTTTGCTAGACCTTGACCTTTAATTAGTTGAGTAGGATTAATCTCTATGTCATACTCTAGAATGATAGCAATCCATTCTCCTCTTCGACCGACCGGATTGTCCTGGGTTAAAATGTCTTTTACTACCGCATTCGAAACATATGCAATGGTGTGGGAATGGAGAATGTATACTCTAAAATATTTTATGGCTTTCACCAAGGTAAAAGCTTGTTTCTCCATTATTTTATAATTCAAAGCAGTATCTCTTAAATATTTACTAAAAAAGGCTATGGGTTGTTCATACCCTTTGCTATTTTTCTATAGTAATACTGCTGCAATGGTATGTTCAGAGGCAAAATAAAAAATATAGAAATCTTTGGTGAAGTTAGGACTGATCAAGACTGGGGCCTGCGTGAGTGCGCGTTTGACTTGTTCAAAATACTGCCTGGACTCAGTGTCCCATTTTATTTTTGTGTCATTTTTTAACATGTTTGTGATGTTTTTAAGAAGCTCAACCAGGTTGGGTATGAATCTTCGCAGAAAGTTTATTTTTCCAACAAAAGATTGTAACTCTTTGATGTTTCTTGGGTGTTCTAATTTTTGAATGGCCTCGATTCTGCTGGGGTCTATTTTAATACCGTCCTTAGAGATTATGTGACCTAGCAGTTTACCTTCCTCTAATCCAAAAAGGCTCTTTTTAGGATTTAAAGAAATCCCAAATTTTGTGCATTTCTCAAAAACTCGTTTGGGATGTCGTAAGTGCTCATCATCAGATTGGGAAAACACAGTTACGTCGTCCAGATAGATGACAATAAATTTGCCAATTTCTTCCACAAAAGCGATGTCCATCACCCTCTAGAAAGTGGCCCCGGTGTTTATCAACCCAAAAGGCATTTTCACATACATGAAAGTACCCCACGGTGTTGTGAAAGTGGTTTTCTCTTGGTCATCTAGGTGAGCAAGGACCTGATTATAACCCGAGAACCCATCTAGTAAAGAGATTCGACTGGATTCGACTACCCTTTGTAATATGTGGTCCATTTTTGGCAATGGGTAATTGTCCTTCAGAGAGACCTTATTCAGATTTTGGAAATTGATGCAAAGCCTGATTTCTTCGGATATCTTTCGTGTTGGGACCAAATTTGAAACCCATTTGGAAAACCGTAACGGGATTATGATTTTAGCAACGTACATTTTTTTGATTTCTTTTTCTATCAGGGGAAGTATCTTGGGATTAATTCTCCTAAGTTTCTGTCTGAAAAGTCTTTGATCTTCTTTTATTGGAATCCTATGATGTATGATGCTGGTGTCATAAGCTTTCAAGTCCTTGTAACCCCATGCAAATACGTCTGAATATTCCTTGAAAAGCTCAATGTATTTGAGTTTCTTCTCATAGGGTAATGATTTGGAAAGCTTCACCATCCTGGGTTTCTCTTCTGTCCCTATATTACAATCTTCTACTTCTTGACCACTGGCTTCAATTTTTGGTTTTTTAGCTACATCATTAAAATCAAATAAGTCCTCTAAAGGAACTAAACCCCTTGGTAAAACATTACTTTTCAAATGCAAAACATCATATTCTATCTCATCATCACCTAACTCTCCTAAATCTATCTTATTTACACTATCATTTCCAAAATCATGTCTTTTTACATTTTCATCTTCATTTTCTAAATCTTTGTTTGTACACTCGAAATCATTTTTACATTGCAGAAAATCTTCAATTTGATCATCATTACCAAATACCTGCCAATACCTAATGTTGTCTGGAATAGTTGGTATGCATTTCACCTCCACTGTGTATGGGCGAGTGGAATGAAAAGGTATCTTGCATGTGGCTGCTGACGTAGCTAACCCGTCTGCCAAAATATTCTATCCCCTAGGCATCACCTGCAAATCAACTTCAGTGAAACCTTTAAGGGAATCCATAACAACATTCCTATAAGCTCTAAGACGGGGGTGTTTTGCTGCATACTCACCTTTAATTTGCTTGATTATTAATTTGGAATCACCTCTTACCATAATTTGTTTGGCACCAACCTTCTTTAGAAGTTTCAGACCGAGCATCAAGGCTTCATACTCGGCAATATTGTTAGTGCATTAAAAATTTAATTTGTAAGAATGGTTTTCCGAATACCTAGATCTATAATTGTGCAACCAAACTCCTACTCCAGCTCCTTCTTTGCTTACAACTCCATCAAAGTCCATGCTCCATAAATTCACTGGCAATTCTTCAGTTATCACATTTTTCTTTCTTTCTCCCTCAACGATTTCTTGGCCTTCGTCCGGACCAGATGTATCTTCTTCCAGATGAATGATTTGTTCTCCCGTGTCACCATCATTGTATAGGATGAAGGATTCTAGGTTAGAATGTGCAGAGTACGGAGGATAGTTATGTGGTTTTTCCTGGCTGCTAACCATGTACTTCATCAGTGTTTTTCTGTATAGTCTTCTCTGTTGACCAAAAACTGGGACAGTGGCATACGACATATCCAACTGTAAAGTACCTTTCAACTTGGCTCCCCAATACCGGGAAAACAACATACCATACTTCAGGGGAATATCTGCAACCACAACATCCATGACCATGCTTTTCGTGGGAATCTAGACCAGGGTGATACACAGATCCTTGATCAAACTGATACATCTAACTTTACTGGAGTCAAACGAGTGTAAGTCCTTGTAAGGTCTGGTAACCTCAAGTCCCAGTTTTTCCATCACTGATTTAGGCATCAGATTATGGGAAGCACCCGAATCTAACATAACATTATGCAGAATCAGGTCATTTATATTAAGACTGATGTAAAAAGGAGTGACAACACCATAGTCGGTATGACCATCCACTTCTGGTCCGAACAGGAGTTCGGGTTGGTCATCTGTAAGGTTTACAGTATCTGAATGATTTTCTGATCCAATGGTTAAGGCCTTTGTGCCTATATCAGGTTCAATGGTCAGCGCTTTAATCACTTGTGAACGGTAAGCGTCTTTGCTCAACAACTCAGAAAGGGGAATGGGAATTTTTACTTTGGCTAATTCCCCTTTGAGGTTGAAAGGTGTGGGTGCTTTGCTTTGGCTCAACAATTCTGATTTGTCCACCACGATCTTCTGGCTAGAAGTATTTGGTGGGTTAGTTGATGAAACCTCAGACTGCGATGATCTTTTCAGAATAGTAAGGCTTCTTTTTGTTGGAACTTCAGCATTACCCTTCTCAGGGCTCTTCTCGGTAGAAGGCTCAGAGGCCTTTTGGGTTTCAACTATCTTCTTCGTTTCAATCACCTTTTTGGGGTAACTTCCATCTGTCTTTTTACTTCGCAGGTTGTACTACCGGTGTACCTCCAAAATAACATTTTCAAATGCCTGCTATTCGGCATCTTCAACTTCTTCACTTACCTTTGTTTGATTGAGAAGAAAAAGTTCTTTCTCTTCCTGGGTAAGGAAAATAGCTTCGTTATCGTGAATGCCCATGAGGTTTATGTGATTATCCTCCAGTTCTTCAATTACTTCCTCTACTTCATTGGCATAATTTTATTGTAGGGGAGGTCTGATCTGTTGATCAGGACCTCTCTGTTCCCTTTGATCCCTAGGATCTCTCTGCCTGATTTGAGGAGGGTTTCTTTTGAAGTTAGGATTCTGAACTTGAGGGGCTGGTGGGTTTTCTCTAGGAGGGTTTCTCTCAGACACTGTAAGTCTCTCCATCATTATTTCCATTGCTCTAGCCAAGGAATCCAATTTGGAATCAGAGGTTGATGTGGAAGGTTCCTCTTTAATTGTGACTCTCCTCTCTGTCCTCTGTCGTGCCCTTTTTGCCAACAAGTTGGCCTCCAAACTTATTGCACTTTTCTGCATGTCCTCCAGAGTGGTAGAGTTTCTTTCCCTTAATTGATATGACATATCGACGTCAAAACCATCAGGGAATTTTATCAATGCTAAACCTTGTGGAGGTTTAATATCGGCTGGAATTGCATTGTACAGGTTATTGAAACGGGTGCAGTAATCTTGTACTGTCTCACCTTGATTTCTTCTGATATTTTTGTATTCTGACAAGACTTGGAGAGGGTTTTTATTTACCTCCCATATGTCTAGAAAACTCCTTTGGAACGCGGTAAGGTCAAGGACTGGGGCAGCACGCAAACCCTTATACCATTTCTTAACATCACCCGTCAAACTTTGGGCAAACAATCTCATTTGAACGTCAGCCTCATCTACTTCCTGTAGGTCAAAATAATCATTCATTTTATCAACGTGTTGCTGGGTGCTCAAGGATCATGTTCCATTGAACTGTGGAAGTCTCATTTGATAGTCTTGGGTCATAGCATGAAGGGGTGCGGCCAACACCAAGGGAGCATATCTGGCTGCCATGATAGGCAGAGGGGGCGGGACAATAACCTGGATGATAGATGGAGTGGTGATAGAAGACGAGGATGAGGAGGGGCTAGCTGGCATAGAGCGAGTGGTTTGAGGTTTAGTAGTGGGATATAGAACTTCATGAGTCTGGGGTTGCAAGACGGTTGGGTCCAGAATGATTTCAGTTACAAATCTATCGAATTTCGTTCTAAACAGGCTTTGTTCGAAAAGGACGTCAAAGTCAATATCCTGAAGGGAAACAAGCTCTTTTGGAAGGGAAAGGGACTTTTGAAGGGGATTATGACTTACTGAACCTTCAATAATGGTCTTTTTCCTGAGTAATTGTTCTGGATTATCTGTTTCTATCGGAGGTTCTGGGTCTGGGTGAGATTGAGTATAATCTCTTTTGGGAGCCATATTTCTTTTTGATTTTCATATATATACTTTTTAGTTTTATGAATCTGACAATAATATGTGCAAGTTTTCAACAACCTCTAAACATTACTTCTTTCTTAGATTTGCAATATTTCAGAAGTAAACTTTTCTTCTAGGGGAAAGAAGACGCGAGGTTAAATTTGTTCAGTTCTGTTCCCTAGTATGGTCGCCACTATGTTAACGCCCTGTAAATTTCCTAGATGTTGTTAGGAGAGAAGAAATCTACAGGAGGTAACTTTATCCAACCACTTCAAAGCTGGGATCTAGCCCTACCAACTTCAGAGAGGGATCTCTCTATATGATTTAGATATGTTTCAAATTTAAAATATTAGGCTAGGTAAATAAAATATGTTGGTTTTTTTGTTGTAGTGTTTGTCGGGTTGGCTGAGATAGTTTACACATCCATTGGGCTATGGGGTCTGTACCATGAAAATAAAAATCTAAACTAGAAAACAAAGAAACCTTTCACAGGGCAAGATAATGTAATCGTTGTATTCTTTTCGCAGCATAAATGAGGAAATAGTAGAAAAGGTGAGAATGTCAATTACAACAAAGAAGAAGTTAAGAATTTCTTTATCATAAAATCAGAAGATGAAACACTAAAATATTTCAAAGTGAGAAATAGGGTATACAAAGATAAAACTTGCAACATTCATTACTTTCAAAGATTAGATTTAGCAAACAGTGTGATAACTAAGCGAAAATAACATTAAACTTAGAAAGAAAAACATCACCAGTGAATACACGCAAGAATCCTGTAAAAATACCTCTTTGT
Organism: Picea mariana; assembly: GCA_032191745.1. Lineage (NCBI taxonomy): Eukaryota > Viridiplantae > Streptophyta > Pinopsida > Pinales > Pinaceae > Picea > Picea mariana. Next base: position 7,499 of record JASDQU010880398.1, read on the forward strand.
ATTAATGGAATATCTCTTGAAAAATATTACAGTCTGATAGCTCGCAGGGCGTAAAGATAAACCCTCAATACTTTGAAAAGTGAAGTATTTATAACCCAAAATTACAAATGATCTTGTCATTAAAGATCAGGACATGGTAAATCTATTTTTAGCCTAACTAACTTAACAATTTACAAGAATCTAGGAAACTGTTTGATGATGTGTTGTAACTACATGTTGTTTTCTGGGTGAACTGTTGGTGAGGCCTCTGCACAACCTCGTTTGAATGGATAGTTGACTGGGCTGGGACTGCTCATCGATTACTTGATTAGGTCATAAATCTCTTCCCATCGAAGATGACTGGGAATGCTGACTTTGAGTAACCTTCGGTAGACTTCACCCATTTCTATGTACTTGGAAAAAAGTAGGCTTGGTGATGAAGATGTACCGGATCTCATGATGTATGATGATGTCCAACTGAAGTGCATCTAGGAATGCCTTGCCAATGATGCTGCCTTGAATTGTTGAAAATTTTGAACTATCCTTAGCCACATCTGCTAGTCTCTTTTTGTAGTCTGGGAGTGTCATCAGTTTGTCATTTATCACCTTCAAACCAGGAAGACCTTTCTTTTGTAGAGCCTCAATCTGGCTGAAAAACTTTTGTACCCCTAGGTCCATGGCCTGAACCTTTTCTTCTAGCTAGAACATCAGTCCTCTCTTGGTCAAGACTCTTTTGACCTCAAGGATGGTCTATGCTCTATCCTCAATTATCAGCTCTTCCAAATCCTCTCTGGTTTTAGAATTCAAGAATTTGATGATTTCATTAGCCTTTGTGGGCATCTCTCCTAGTTATGATCTGATCTTCTCGATGGCTTGTTTACTTCGATGCACCAATTCATTTTGCTCAAACATAATCTGTATCATTGGCCATACTTCGTTCATAGACTTGGTGATGTCTGTCTAGACACTTTCTTTGACTTCGGCCAATGTTTTACCTGCCATTGTTTGCTTCCTGAGCTATTGTAACTCTTGTTTGAGCTGGTCTGACACCTGTTTTTTCTTGGAGAAGTTGGTTTGATAAGAAGATTTGAGTTATTGAAGGTTCTCAATCTCCTTTTTGAGCCTACTAATCTCTGTATCCTACAGGTTCATATCTTCCATATATTTGGCCAATTCAACTGTCTTTTCCAGAGACGTCAGTGGATTCACCGATGGGAATTCTACTAGTGATGTTGTGCTCACTCCTGAGAGTGGAACTACACTCAACGGAATGACTTCCATGGGTTTCAATTGTTCTTTCTCTTTCACTAGCTTCTCCATCTCAGCTTCCATTTCCTTTAGTTGTGCATTCTGCTCCATGATTAACTTAAGCATCTCATATTTTTCTCCTTCTGTCTTTGCTATTTCCTTTGCCTGCGAGTCTACTGTTGGTGGCAGCCTTCAATTGTTTTCTCAAAGATGCCATGTCTTCATTTTTCTTCTTGATCATCTCCTCGACTGCTTTCACATTCAAGCGATCGTACCCGATCTTGAGGACCAGTTCCTCCAATGTCTTGATCATGTTGTCCTTGGCAAAGGATGATATCTTCTCCAACTTCAACTGTGTCTGGACGTTGTTTAGAGACACTTGTAACCTAAAGGCAGTAGTGGAAGCATGTGCCAACGTGGAGAAAACCATTTCTCCAGTTTACCTGTGCAAATCCATTTGATCAGTAGGATGCACGTCTTTAGTCTGGAACTCAAAGGTTTCCCTTTTATAGTCGATGATTACCTTTGGGTTTGGCACCTGTGCTTGGAGAAATGCCATGTGCATTCTACCCTTCTCCATTTTGAACACTGATAGTAGCCTGTGTTTTGCAGTCGACATCTGCTTCTAGAATTGGGCATATGTGTTGTTGGTCCGAGTTTGATTCTTTTTCTTGATCAAGTCATATTTCTTAAAGATGCTCAGCTTTTGTCCTGTATTTCCTGGCTAGTATATTGGTGGAGTATATGTAGTCTTCTTTGGTAACACAGTGGTTATAATCTGTTTGTTGCTTGTGTTGAGGAGCGACTGATCAACCTTTGTTATTGTAGTGGATGGAATTTCCTTTTCTTCAGCCGGGTCAGGAGCTGGACTGGTTTTTGGCCTCTTGGTATGCAGTCATAATTCTTCTAATGACACTTCAGTGACAAGAGGTGACAGATCCTGCCAAAGCCTTTTCTCCTTCGGAGCCTGTGGTGTGGTTTTCTGTGAAACAATGACCGAGGGGTCCTGTTGTTCTATTTCAACCAAAGTGTGTGGTTCCCATCCTGTCTGGTTTGCAAATTTCTCTACCTCAGGCCTAGATTCATGGACATACGGGATATTCTTGTTTTTTATCCTCATCTCTGAAATGATCCCACACGGATCGTAGTGCCATGTGAAACTCATGAAGAATTTCATTTCCTTCAGCAGCTTGTCTACTTCCTCCCCGGCACCTCGATTGTTGCATATGAAAGACCCAATCTGCCCTTTGATTCTGAGTTGTTTCTTTTTCTTTAAAGACACAAAGTGAATATCATCCAAGTTTATCATCTGCCTTATGTATTCTAGAGAAAAAATGATGACAGGTAAGTATTTGGGTAGTTTATATGGGGCCAACTTGCACCCATAGACTCTGATCTCAGTGTGATTTTGGTACAGGTACCAATCACCAGTCTTTGTATGATCCGAGGGATGTAGGATCCTCTGAACTTTGTCATTAATCCTGGGTTCGGGTCTGTCGCTGAGCATACTCACCACTGGGTGGTAGAATTGATTGATGAACTACTTGAAACTAAATTCCATGGAGTTATGTCTGAGCAGGGCAGTCCATGCGGTTACTGCTTGGGGTCTGCTATCTCCGTCCATCTTCTGCATAGAAAAAGAAAACTTGTCTGCTTGGAAGAAAATGAACAGGTATGCCAGTATTGAAGAATACCGAAACATGCCTTCCGTGGAAAAATTGATGAATTGCTCGTGAATATTGTTCACCAAGAACATGTTGAAGTCGAACTGTGTAGTAGGCTTCTCATCAGTGGAGAAAATAGACAAAAATCCCAGAATGGGTTCATCTACCCACTAATCTGAATAATAACCCAACAAGGTGCATAGGGACATGATAACCTGGTTTCCTTTGGTTGAGAACATGGAGGAAGGATAAGGGGGATTTGTAGCGGGGAGCTGAGTGGATTGTTGAAGAAAAAGCTAAAATATTTGAGCTCTTTGAGGAAAAGTCATCTTCTGGTATAACTCTATAAGGATTTGAAGGTTAAAAGGTGATGCGGAGTTAGCTTGCGATATTTGAATCATTTGGTCGATGGTTTCTGGCGTGATGAGGAAGAGGACTTCCCTGGACGAGGATACAATGGCTCTTTTCTCAAGAATATAGTGGGCTTGGCACTTGAGGTCAAACTCTAGGAAATGGTGAATCTGGGGGAAGAGATACAGGGGTAGGTTGGACTCCCAGAGTCCAATTTCATCACTCTGGTCCAGGAAGACTTATTTAAGCCATGATTGAAGGTCTGCAAAGTCGAAATTGCACTTAGTGTCTACGATTAAGTAGTCTTTGTCAGCCAGTGGAATCCTATCAATATCGACAGGAGGCAGGAGAAACGAATTCTCCTCTCCTTCTGTTTTTTTTTATTTTGGTGCCATTACTGTAACAATACCTGCAAATAAAACAATATTAGCGGGGGTGACTGACTGTAACGGAGAAGAAAACAGGGTAAATTTTCTGGTGCGATGAGTGGGTAAATGGTGAAGGAATGAAGAGTGAGGGTAATTTTGAGTAAACAGGTATCTGTTGGGTGCGGGGGAAAGGTCAGTTGGTTAACGGATAAGTTATGTAGTAATAAATGGCCAACAGGTCATTTAGAATGTGAGATGGTAGGTGACAACAATTGAGGGATACGGATGGGTGATGTGGCGGTTATCGATTGGGGGAAAAAATCATGGTGAGGGGACTTGCCACGAGTGAATGAGGGAGAAGGACTGACGGAGTTATGGGATGTGACTCTTTTGGAAAGGTGGATGATGATGTCAGGAGGTGATGTGGTATGTCAGGCAGTGAGAGGCAGTGGGATTCGGGACCAGTAGATTCATGCCATGTATAGATAGGGGGCCCACTAGAGTAAGATTCTATTCTGAACCCCCCCCCCCCACCGTTAAAGGTAGATCAGTCGGGGGGGTCCAAAATATACCTTGGGTCGTCGATCTGTGTGCTTTCCTTTGGACCGCAGATCTGTGCACACTCTTTAACACACATTCCGAATGCCCCCCCCCTCCATTAAAGGTAGAACGGATGGGGGGGTCTGGAATCCAATACATATCGTAGATCTAAGCGCCGAAACTTGGGCCGTCCAGATGCGCGCATGCATTATTAGTGATTCCACCCCCCCCCCTCCATTAAAGGTAGAACGGACAGGGGGGGTCCAGAAAGATTTGTCCATCGTAGATCTAGGCGCGATCATCTGGGCTGTTGATACATGAGCGGTGCATAAATGTGGGCGCGAAAGCATATGATCCCTAAAAAACTTAGGATAAGAGCATATCATAGGTTTTCCCCAATATTTTACATCTTTACATCACCAGGGGGTTAGGCAAACAACTTTTCGAGCATTCAACACATGGTCCAACATTGATCATCGAGCTGGTTTTATTGAAGTAAGCAAACTAGCCTATGTTCTAACCTAACTTCCTATGACAACTAGCCTAGATTAAACTGTTGGGATAAGAACATACTCTATCCTGGAGCTATCTGACCAAGATTAGACAGTCTGGCCAGATTTATTCACTAACTAACCTAGATCACTTGGCTAAGATTAAACAATTTAGCCAAGCTTATTCACTATTCCTATCAACATCAATTTAAAAGAACTTAGCCATGCTTGAAAGGTATGGACCAAGTCACTGTTATTGCATGGGGCTCTTATTGAAATTCTTTTATGCCCT
>JASDQU010880398.1:21604-34964 GCA_032191745.1 Picea mariana
GAGCTGAGACCACGATGCTATGAGATTGCGTCTCTCTGTCTGCCAGTGACCAGGAGCGAAGGTTGCAATCCTTCCTCTCTGCTATCACTCACTCTGTGTAATGCCAGAGTTCCCCTCGCGTCTGCCCCCTCAATTGTTTCTGCCATACACCTTATCCTCTCGTGAGGTTGCGTGTGGCACGATTACCCTCGCACCGATCAGACCTGATGGCTCTACGGATGGGCGGTTCACCATCCCATCCCTCATAAAGCCATCCACCTACCAGCCTACGATACATTGAATTTCAGGGCCAGCGAGCCTCTTTTGGTTCTCCGGGCCAGTGGAGTCCAAATACGGTATTTAATTCTTGGTCGAAGTTAACACTACCTTTTCAGGTGCCCTCCACCGCCATCGTGGTCTCTTTTTCTACACATCCCCTCATCAGCAGTCTTGCAATAAATTTAGAATGTTATTCACATTCATTGACCTCTTCTCAAGGTCCATTTACATCACATATTCTCATTTATGAGTTTGCCATAGTTCTTGGCCAGTCTAGTTATATTTACAAACTGGGGGAAACAGGGTGTTACAAATCCATTATTGCACGCGTGTACACGCTGGCTGACCCAAAACAGCCCATGTGGACCGACAAAAGCATGAAAAAAGGAAAGTTGTCAATGGAACAAAAAGCTATGGGTGAGTTAACTGAAACTCCCAGCCATGCATGGCCAAGGGTTCGTCCAAATACCTAGCTCCTTCTAGCCTACACAAGAAGGGGTAGGGGTCTGTTGACGGGTGAAATTGACCGCCCGTCAACTGGAGGAGTGAATCTGGTCTGGGGTTGTCTAATTAACCCAAGTCGTTTGGATTAATCCACTCCGATGGGTTTAGCGGCTCCGTTGGCCGATCTACGTCCTAAAGAAAGCAACAAACAAAACTAAAGGAAATTCAATAACTTAATAAATAACAATCGCTGAAAACTATATATAGATCTAATATATATTTACAATTTAATTAACTAATACTTATAAAATAACTCTACTTATCATGTGCACAATATATACAAATAATTCTATTTCTAATATATATATAATATGTACAAAATACGAATTTTAATCTAAATCCGTGAAAATTGAATGTAAATTGATTTTTTAAACAACAGTAAAGCTATTATCTAATCTTTTTGATTTGTTTTCTTATAATGTTTATATAAAAGAAATCAAATATCAAACTGTCTAATTAAACAAGAGAAATAACAGATGGTAAAAAGTGTTTTAACTAATGGGAACTTCTATATCTATTATACTAATGAAATTAAATAACATGTTGACCTGTTGTCACATCGAATATATGTTCGATGTGTAGCATCCAGTCACTTTATCCGAGGAGGTAAACCTGCAGCAGATCCTGAAATTGCTTCTAATAAATGCGAAGCAGTAATGATGGAATTCGAATGATAGAACATATAAGAGATACGATCACAACAATCTCATAATTTTACAAGCAACCACATTAAGATAAATCTTGTTGTGAGAACTTGCGTATAAGCGTTTGATCGAAATTAGAGATAAACCTCTTAATTCGAATTAAACGAATGATTACTGTGTGTTATATCTAGGACATAAAAATATGGACAGTATATAATCTTTGATCGTACCAATTGATAATAAACCATGATGAAAAAAGCAATCATAATCTATTAACAAATTAAAATTAACATGACTTCAATAAAAACATCATACAGAAAAGCTAAATCTGTGACGTGTATTATATTCCATTCAAGTCTCTAGTGAAACATCCATAGTCTTGCCCTAGGCTGAGATGATGCCATGTTTACAAAATAACATGCTTATATAGGTTCCAGGAACAAAAATGTTTTTTGTTGATAATATCAAATCTGTTCCAAAAATATGGGGGATGCAACCTCCCTGATTTTACTAGATATCAAAACTATCAAGAGTCTAATCTATTTACTAAAAAAACAAAGTTGATATGGTTGGGAGATGTCAACAGTGCCTCATATCTCCTTGGAAATCATAGGTTCCTGAAAACAAATGAAAATGGAAAATTTTAGATATGTTTTCAATTGTCAAATCAAGCAATTCAAATTTTTCTAACTGGCTACAGAATCTTACGATTCTGTAGCTAGTTATAATAGAAACTACAATCATATTTTAATCAATAAACAGAACAAACTAATATTTATAAGAGAGATAATCTATTCAATCAAATTGTATATCCTAAATTGAGAGTGACAAAATCATGCTAAAATTCAAAAAGATCACACCTCAAATCATGGGATTAAAACATATCAAGCAATCTTGGAGTTTACGATTGCTATTGTTGCCTCTACATTCTTAAAAATGATAGATCCTATAGTTTTTAGGTGTTTCTCCTTTGCTTGAGTTATGGATTGGAGTCTACTGTTCTCGTTTGTCAACAAATCCACTTGGTCTTTTAAAGATTTAAGCCGGGACTGTAGCAAAGGCACATCCGTATAATACCTATCGATCCAGGATAGACATTCATCACACTGTGGCTGTAGGGACTGTGCATTAGCACTGACAACATTAAGGGTTGGAGAATCGTCCACGTGAAAGGTAGGTTTATCACAGAGTCGAATGCCCGAGAAATTTGGGTTATCCTTTAGACATGGAGGCAGGTTGTTTACATAGTCATAGGGTGTGTTAGGATAGAGCCCGTATGACACGGGGTCTTCTTCAGCCAAGAATCTTTCGATTTCTAAGTCTTCACTCACCTCAATTGTGTTGATTGTGTCTGCACAGGGTTTTAATTTATTTCGAGCACATCGTGAAATCAAATGACCAGCCCTTTTATTCTTGAAATTAACATCGACGTTGCCCTTGTGCTTCTTCCCTGTAGGTTTCATAACAGTTTTAGTGCAACTCAAGACCTGTTGATTGTCCTGTTGGATAACATTAGGGTAGCTAGGGAGTTCATTGTTAGGGGCAAGATCACAGGACAAGAGGGGTGGAGGAGAGGTTGTAGTGTTCACAAGGGTTTCAACAATGACCGGTTTATCAACCTGTCCTAACTCACTGTTACCAAAGCCATTTCATGAAATAAATGCATCCCAACAATCGTTTTGTAATTGCAACTGATGCACAAGGATAATTTTAATTAAACCATGATGGAATAAACACGAATCATACCTCTTCTTCTTAAACCATTTTCCCATCTTGTACAGACTTCTAAGAAGGAAGTAGGGCATATTCAATGGGAAGCCAATGAAACTCATAAGAAAGTGCAGATGATACAGGAAAACTAATCCAAATCTTCCTTCACACGTAATGAACTATTTCACAATAGCAAGTAGATCATGCCACCTAGGTTTTAAGGATGAGACTGGCATACCTTGATCGTAACTAGTAATTTTCCATGAGGTGAACATCAAAGTCCAGGGGACCTCTTCAACTTTTGCATTCTTGAACCATTTTTGCCCGACAGCTAGTAAACCTGTGGCTTGGCTTAAAAACTGCTCTGTTACTTCTAATTGCACGTCCCCTATCTTTTCTCTGCAACCATCAAAGGTTAAGGAAAAATCTTGGGCAACTCGAAGATTGAAACCTCTAAATTTTTCAATGAACAAACGCCAACCGTTCCTTTCTAAATTGTCCCTGGCGTTATCATATGATAGCAAGGTTTGGATGCCATTCGGCTCGATCCTTACCACTGGATCCATGGCGAACAGAAGGGAATCAACATAGAACTTACAGGTAGGGTTTGATAAAAATCCACAGAGACATAGCCCCGAGCCTCAACAAAACAATGCTATGACAGTTCAAACGGTAGGCAGAGGTGTTAATCACCATGCGTGGGAACAAAATCGTGAAGCCCTAGACCATATAGAAGAGTAATGACATGTTGTACTTCGTATGTCACCTTGGCATTGGGTACGTATTAGGATCAGAGCACTTTGAAAACCATAGTATGTGCATTCATAGATTAATCACAAAGGTAAGTGCATCGAAAAACAATTGAATAATTTCAAAGTTTCATGAATCAAAACTCATCAAAATCAATCAAATATTAATGAATGGAGGTCTTTCACTTATGCAACCAAGGCATGTTTAGAACCAAGGGGTCATAAACAAGGAGAACAATAATGTTCATAGGAAAAATATGACAACTCTATAATAAACCACATGAACAGTCTTCCTTTAATCACAAATCAAAACAAAATGTCAATTCCAGCTGCGAGTTTTCATGCTTACAGTCACGAAAACAAAAATTGAAAAGAAGATATATAAAAAGCGACAAGTGACAAGTGTCATTTAGTGAGAATGCTCATGACGGGTAATGAAAATTTAGAGACCCTGTGTAGGCAGCTTACAAACAATAGAAATTATATTATTGCTTCCAACAATGGAGACACGCTGGGAGAAGCAGTTATCTCTACCAAATGATGAGTTCAGACTAGGATAATCAGAAAAAACTTCGAATCGAAAACAACCGAAAAGTTATCTGAACATTGTAAATAATTATAATGCATTCCAGTTTAAGACAACTGTTATTTTTAAAGAGATGAAAACTGACAACAATCTTAACAGAAGAGAGTCATGATATTAAAGTTAAAATCTTCAATACTGTTGACAGGGTCGCTGCTGCCAGCAGGCGTCCATAGCCTCGACAGGGATGTTAATTAACCCACTCCAATATCTGTATCTTGTCAAGAAGTTCCAGATCAAAACGAAGGACTTTTAAGGTCAAAACAGAATCCATATCTGAGAATTTTCTTATACCTAACATTGCTTCACTGCTAGCGGACCTGTTCAGTACCCCGGTGAAGTTATCTTGGCGTCATGCATGCATTTAACCACTGCCAACAGACCTGTTCAGTATCCCGGCGGGTTTACAAACACTTCCCATAGCTCTCTGAAAATTTATTTAGTTTTTTAAAGATACTTAATAGAGCGGGGTGACGTTGAAAATTCTAGTTTTTTAACACATCTTAGTATGTCACAGACCTTGAAAAAAAAAATTCTTAACTATCCTTCATCAAGATTTAGAAATAGTCTGTTAATAAAACCGACTTTCAAGAGAAAGGAGACATCTCTGAGTTGTTCTCTTAAGGAACTGGACAAGTAAAAAGAATTTTTATGGATGATCGTGAATAACTTTAGTTGCAGATTGAAATCAAGAAATTCTTTTCAAACAACAAGTTATCTTCAATATGGTTGCAAACTCAGAGAAATACCATAATTGATGTTCAAACAACTTTCAACAGTCATTTTCAAGGGGAAATTTTTCTGCTATTTCTGTCTGAACTAACCCATGATGCAGGCATGTGTGTTTCAAAAGAAAGATCGATAAGCATAAAGGAAAAATCAAAACAAACTGCAAAGAAAAATTGGAAAGCAAATAAATCCAAAAAAAATAAAATAAATATGTACAGAAGGTGTATCTAAAAACATTATGCAAAAATCCCTTGGGAGACTGAAAGAAAATAGAAAAATCATGTTTGATGTGAAATCATTCCTACTCGTGGTACCTTAGGTCAGGGTTGAATTTACGATTCAGATCTCTTTATTCTCCAATTAATATTTTCATGACGGTATTGCATTTTTTGAAAATAAATATTCAATGAAAAGCAAAGAGAAAAGGATCAAGCGGACTTCCATGACAACAGTCGTATTATGGTTCTTGTGGTGCTCCCACTTGCGTTCATGACTGCATTATTACAAAGAGAAATAGTGAGGAATACAACTGAAAGAAACCTATTCCTAACCCTACCCTAACTACTAAACAAATCAGAATACTAAGTGAAGTCATGCTTCCAATGTAGCCATCGGAGTAACTCCAATCCTGTAATGGAAACAAAATCAAACATTACTAATAAGAATGGTAATATATCAAAAAATGACAGAAACATATCACACATACCTTCATAATCATCATCTAAAAACAAAGTAAGCATGATCTTACCATTCCCTTGAATATTCTTGTTGTACGAATCCTCTAGCCATTGTGCAATCTTGTCGTGATAAGGGTCATAATGGCATGGGCGATTGTAAGTAAGTTTAAAAAAATTGTCAAGATTACGAGGAAATGAAATAACCATTAGCCAAGGCTGAAATGCCCCATCCTCCTGACAATTCTCTAAGTGTTCATTAATTTATTCACATGGAGGATCTAAAAGAAATACGTCATGCCTACTTCCAAGATACTTAGGTAAAAAGAAAGTAAGCATAACTTTATCTTTATTACGAATTTTTTTTATATATGAATATTCAAGCCATCCTAAAATCCTGTCACAAAAATGAGGATTCAACCCACGAATTTGATGAAACAAATATATCGATGGGAAAATCATCATAAGAGGATTTGTGACGTCAGTCAGATCATTGGTTTGAATGCTTTCTTTGATGAGATTGATCATTTCAAAATGTGAAGTATAAACATTACAATTTGAGCTGATCAAAGAGCAAATATGAAACGTAGAATGTTTTATCTCCATAAGACATAGTGCATTGTCTTTTTCAACAATAAACTGTGTAAAATCATCTCGCAACACGTCCTTTTCCCATATGAGTGATGAAAGTGAACAAGCATCAAATCCAACTTTATCAATGTTAGGTTTGGAATTGATTTCACCAAAATTTAGCATATTGAAAGGATATGATTATGGCAGAAAAGAGTAGGATGTGGTAGGTAAGATGTCAAGTCCAACAGAGTCTAGGAAGAGATCAGGATATAAAAAATAAAAGGAATCAGAAATAAGCGCATGAAAAGAATCTATTGAACTACGATAATTAACAATGGTATTCTCAAGACATTTCTCTTTACTTTCTTTAAAACTCTTACTATGTTTTGGTGAAGAATTCCTCAACATAATATGATCATCTGGATTTGCCTTCTGTGTGATAGATAATTTAAAATTTATGTGACAAACATCTAGTCCTTCCTATGGATAAAGTACATTTTGAGGACAAAGGTTTAAAGTTTCTTCTTCTAGTTGCATATCTTCTTCTCTAATCAGTTTCATAGGAGTATTAGAACTTTCAAGATGATTTTCGTCGCATAAGTGTTCTTCAATGACGGATTTTAAATATTGATTAGAGCTTGAGTTACAAGAATGAGGATATTCACCTTGAGCCAGAAATGAATCTTCTTCCATACTGGTCGAAGACTGAAAATACAATGATTAAGAGGAAAAACTAATTTGGTTGTCATTAAGAACCTGGTCAATAGATTCTACCTCCCTATCTTGTTCAACATTGTCCGAAGGATTCTTCTCATCTTGCAAAGAAAATTGTTCTTGCAGTTGAGTGATAGGATTTGCAATTGGTTCTTTGTTCGTGATTGAATATGACTGGATGGAAGGGATGCAAGCATCATAGAAGAGATTTAATGCAAATGACATGTCATCGAGATTAAATTTATAGAGGATATGATAGACTCTTGTCAAAAAGTCTTCCGAAGATGAATCGTCGTTGATTACCGAAGTATGAAATTCTTCACATAATTGATCGAAATCATAAATTTCAAAAGCATTTAGAAATTCATTTACAAATTGAAACCAATTAAAAATGTGACATGATGGAAAGGATTCAAACCAATGTTTAATCCGACCTCTAAAAGTAAAAGTGAATAGTCTGCATAAAACTCTTAAATCTGAGATGTCATGTTTGATGCATTTGCACCAAAACTTGTTAAGGTGGTCTTTAGCAGATGTATTGCCTCCACCATCAAAGGTGAGTTTGGACAAGTGAGAGACTGTCTCATTGGGAACATCGGGTAATGAGAAGTTGAAAGCATGTTCCATCACAGTGATTTGGGGAGCCATGGGGGAATTGAATACATTTAAAATAAAGGCTCCTACAAGGCTAGCTTGTCATTCGGCCCTCCTTCTAGCGCCATTTGTTGACGGGAGAAATTGACCGCTCGTCAACTGGAGGAGTGAATCCGTTCCGGGGTTGTCTAATTAACCCAAGCCATTTGAATTAATCCACTTCGACGAGTTTAGCGGCTCCGTTGGCCGATCTAAGTCCTAAAGAAAGCAAAAAACAAAACTAAAGGAAATGCAAGAACTTCATAAATAACAATCGCTGAAAACTATATATACATCTAATATATATTTACAATTTAATTAACTAATACTTATAAAATAACTCTACTTATCATGTGCACAATATATACAAATAATTCTATTTCTAATATATATATATAATATGTACAAAATATGAATTTTAATCTAAATCCGTGAAAATCGAATGTAAATTGATTTTTTAAACAACAGTAAAGCTATTATCTAATCTTTTTGATTTGTTTTCTTATAATGTTTATATAAAAGAAATCGAATATCAAACTGTGTAATTAAACAAAAGAAATAACAGATGGTAAAAAGTGTTTTAAGTACAGGGAACTTCTATATCTATTATACTAATGAAATTAAACAACAGGTTGACCTATTGTCGCATCCAATATCTGTTCAATGTGTATCATCCAGTCACTTTATCTGACGAGGTAAACCTGCAGTAGATCCTGAAATTGCTTCTAATAAATGTGAAGCAGTAATGATGGAATTCGAATGATAGAACACATAAGAGATACGATCACAACAATCTCATAATTTTACAAGCAGCCACATTAAGATAAATCTTGCTGTGAGAACTTGTGTATAAACATTTGATCAAAATTAGAGATAAACCTCTTAATTCGAATTGAATGAATGATTACTATGTGTTATATCTGGGACATAAAAATATGGACAATATATAATCTTTGATCGTACCAATTGATAATAAAACACGATGACAAAAGCAATCATAATCTATTAACAAATTGAAATTAACATGACTTGAATAAAAACATCATACAAAAAAGCTAAAGTTGTGATGTGTATTATATTCCATTCAAGTCTGTAGTGAAACATCCATAGTCTTGCCCCAGGCTAAGATGATGCCATGTTTACAAAATAACATGCTTATATAGGTTCCATTTGGGAGGAGGAAAAATATAGCAAAGAAACTCTGCCCATTTACGTATTCCCATTGTCCCAACCCTTTAGCCTTTCCTTGTGCCAAAGGAGATTCAAAGCAAAGCAGTTGAAGGACAGAAGAAGAGGAGCCCAGGATCAGGTTCAAGGAGCGGTGGTCGGTCTCAACTTTTGTAGGTTGACTCATTATAAGTAATAAAGAGAATGCTTTTCCTGTCCCAATTCATGAACTGTTTATAGTTTGATCAGTATATGTTTGGATTTCTAACCCGTTAGTATATAAGTAATATGCATGCATAGTTGTTGCTTGTCTTGGATGCAGGTCAGCTTTGGAAGGAGTATTGCGAACAAGTAATTGAGCACAACGGAGGATCAACATCAAACGTTGGGAACGAGGTAGGTTGATCTTTCCATGCATTTACTAAGAAAAAGGGGATTTAAATCTAGGGATGAAGGTAGAAAGTAATTTCTATTCGGTCATATCTGCATGCAAAGTATGAACTCTATTTGCTAGTCCGTAGGGTGATTTTCACAACAACAGAATTGGCGACCGTACTGAGGAGACTCTCTAGGGTTCCTAGAATTTTATTTGGTTTTTGGGTAGTTTTACAGACAAGTTTTTCTTACCTATTTTTTCTTTTAGTTTCTGTAAGGTCTGAGCTAGCAGGGAGTATGGTTTTTCATACTAGCTTTCCCTGTCTTTCACTTGACTGTGTTTTTCGGGACCCATAGAGGTACACGTGGCCTGCACAAGGTCTGCATGTGTGTACCCGTGCCCTACCCTCTTTCATCACGTGTGTGAATGCTAGCTGTAGAGGTAGTAGTAGCGTGTAGAGTTCAGAGAACCTCAGAGGCAGTCATCCTCTTCCCTGTCAGAATCACACATTCTCAGGGGGTTTTCTGGAATTCTATCTAAAGTCTTGTTTGCTAGCAGTCCTATCTCAGATTGTTTTTGCATTGTCATTTTTTTCCCTTACATTATTTATTTTTCTATCATAAAGAGTGTCCAAGCCTTCAAGGGATCCTGGTTATCAATATCAGTGGTCTCTTCCTGGTTTGATTTGTCTGTTTTCATTTTTTCTCAGAATTTAGATATACATGTGGCATGTACAAGGTCAACCAACGTGTTCACACCCTCTGTCTCTATCCAATGCGTGTTCACACGCGTGCTGTTTGAGTAACAGTCGCGTGCTTGTGCATGATACTTTTTGTTAAGGGTAAGGCAGTCATCCTTTCCCTTGATAAGAATTATTCCTCTCAGGTGTTTGAATCTCTGTGTGAGAAGTCAGTAGCTTAGGATTAATCTTACACTTAGCCTACTTTTTCTCAGTTAAAAATAAAAGAATTTTAAAGGTTTTTAGACAAGTGTGAGAGTCATTGTTTAAAAAAAAAAAGAATTGCTAGTGTGTGATTTTTGACCTGATTCTTTGCGATCTGCGATTAGGCCAGAATTGTTTTTCTTGGTTTTTGCTTGTCGGTATTTTTCCTTTCTTTCTTTACTAGCATTTAAGTAAAATAAAACAAATCTCTTTTCATTTTCTTATTTGGTTGAACAGTGTGTTTCTGCATCATTAGCCAGGGAAAAGTCATTTATTTCATAAGTTTTTGCAGTTTACCTAGAGCATAAGTAGCTTGTAGTCAAGTGAAATTTCTTTTGAGTTTGCTGTCCAAAATCTTAGAAAAATTAAAAAAATATTTCTTTTGAAAAGTTGTTGAAATTTTGCATTTAGTAAAAGTTTTGTTTCCATCTTTTTTTTCATTTTTTGCTTTCATCTTTTACACATCATCAGTTTCACCCTCATAACCCTTGACGTAAGACAAATCCATAAAATTAACGCTAAATTTAAAATCTTCTAGACTTTTATGTTTGTAGGGTTCACCAACTAGTTCAGGACTAAGGCCTTGGATTAGGTTGGAGAGGAAACTCTTCAAGGCCATTTTAAATCAAACATTGGAGTCTGAGATAGGGAGTGTCTAAGTCCAGTTTTGTGAAATTTATCTGGGACCCCCCTCTAACACAGGGGATAAACACGAGGTCGCGTGCGGAAAGGTAGCGGAGATAACCCCTCCAAAGATGGACCAATCGTAGTGGAGAACACATATAGAGGGATTGTTTTTGGATTCCATCGTTTGCATTTGCCATGGGGCTTCATGGGTCTAGAATCTGTTTGAGGTCCTCAGTTGTCTTTCGAACCATTTTCTCTTGATACCCTTGACAGGTTTCGGGCTCGATACCCTGCTTATTGTGGTATACTTGACTTTCGACTGTACCTGCCTGGTGACTGTTCGCATGCTAGCAACCTAGTTGCCAATCTTTGTTAGGGACATAAATAGGTGACTGCGGGGGTATACCGTGGTACCTAGGACAGACATCGGGCCATGATTTTTAGAGTATACCCGGAGGGTGCTTCTGTGTTCGAGTTGCACTTGCACTGGTAAGTTGCTCTAGTGTTGGTTGTTGTAACTATTCTTCCAATTAATTTAGTGTTTCCTTGTCTTATCTTCTAGGGACCTTTTTTTTAGTGTGTGTTACTTTTGAATGTTTAAACTATCTTAGAGTGTCTTGGATCTTCTCACATAGTGGAGGATCCCGAGCTCCGTCGGTCATGAAGGCTTCTTGTCTTGCCGTCGATTACACTGGAGCCACCCCCGCCACCATTAAGGTGAAACCTAGACCAACAAAGGTCTTTTGAAGAGATCGGGTTACAAACCATTGTTCCCGAACAACCCCTGGAGGAATCAACCATTTTGGACCTTGAAGCAACTGCTCTTGGCCCGGTTGAAACCCTAACCACTGATTTCTTGGCACCTTTCATTGTACCAATTCAATTTTGCGAGCGCCAGACGGTGCCACACACAGCAATGGAAAAAAATGTTGTTACTCCTTCTGGGAATTCCTCAATTCCCACCACGGTTGTCACCACAGGAGAGCTTTCATCTCCTAACCCACCGTCATCAGTCCGATCCACCATGGTCTCGAACGCAAATACTTCGCATAGTGGTCCGATTCCTTCTTTGGCGGTGGCCACAACGCCTTTTACACCAAGTGCGATAGGCCCTCTGTTCTCATACGGGATGCCTAGTTCGGGTACAAGTCCTGTACTTTCCTACTTCACTTTACAGACTTTGGGTCTGGGGGTAGGGAGCTCTAGCGCTCCTTTGCAAGGTCACATGGGGGTCACTCCTACTCCCTTTAACGCTTTCCATTACTGAGGAGGTCATATCCCTCCTTCATCCCCTTCACTCTGTGGCTCACATCAACAATCAACCGAGCAACCTACACACAATAGTTTATTTGGAGCGGGGAGTCAAGGACCACCTTCGCATAGTATGCCAATAGGTTCGACACCATTTTCTTTGAACGAAGCATTTGGTAACAACACCTTCTCTTTGGATGCTTTCTCGATTGGGGGCAACCCCATTTTTGGACAATCTACTCTTGTGCAGGGTACTATTCCTGCACAGGGGGAAAACCTAGCAGGACCTTGGAATTCAGGGCAAGGATCCGTTCCCTCCTCCGGAATGTTGATCTGGGGTAATTCTTTCCACAATCAATGGAACCCTGAACAAACTACTATGCCTATCCCCACGGGACCGGCATGGGGTAATCCTTCCCAAAGTCCTTCAAATACAATGCATGCCCAACAATCTATGTCCTATTTGGTAAATCAGTCGATGATGTCTCCACATATGCAAAATCCTTACGCTGGCCAGGGCCATGGTTTCTACCAGAATCCAGGCCAGTAGCCAAACTTTTCCTGGCAACCTGGTGCTAGTCAAACTCCAGGTCCCTTTTTCCCAGGTTATCATCAACAACCCAAACTACCGTTCTTGGCGACTTTACACTTGCCAGATTTGACAAGGCTCTTGAATGACCCTATTTGTCACGATCCGTGTTGGCCTCCTATGCCGACGAAGTTGCCTTCAAACATTCCAAAGTTCGAAGCCAAGCCTAACGAAGATCCAGGAGATCATGTGACTACCTTCCATCTTTGGTGCTCATCTAACTCATTGAAAGATGACTCCGTACAGTTGCGATTGTTTCAACGTACTCTCATTGAGAGTGTCACGAAATGGTACATTGAGCTTGATTGCTCAAGATACTCTTCTTTTGGTGAACTGGCGATGGATTTCCTGACAACAACGGACCATATCTCTGATCACATCCGAGAATGGAGATGTCGAAAGAGTTTAATCAAGGTACCAGTCCCACCAACATTCTTGCTTGAGTGGTTCTTTAAGTCTTTGGTCCCACATTTATCCAAAGACGTTGCGACATTAGGAGTTTTCTCCGAAGAAGACGCCATCATGAGGGCTCAACAGTTTGAGCTCATCTATTCTCAGTTCGGTTTATTATACAACATCTTTCCAGATGTGCCATGTTCAATACTAGATAAAACTAGACAGAGAGCTGGACCACAT
>JASDQU010880399.1:16759-27040 GCA_032191745.1 Picea mariana
TAGGTCATAGTTCTTGGGGTCATATTTCAAGAGGTCATAGTTCCATAGGTCATAATTATAGAGATCAAAGTTCCAGAGGGCGTAGAACTATGCCCTGTAGAACTATGATCTGTGGAACTGTGACTTGTGGAATTATGTACCTGTGGAACTATGCCCTCTGGAACTATGACCTCTGGAACTATGAACTCTAGAACTACGCCCTGTAGAACTATGACCTATGGAACTGTGACCTATGGAACTACACCCTCTGGAACTACACCCTCTAGAACTATGACCTATGGAACTGTGACTTGTGGAAATACGCCCTCTAGAACTATGACCTCTGGAACTATGACCTTTGGAACTATGACTTGTGGAACTACGCCCTCTAGAACTATGACCTCTGGAACTACGCCCTCTGGAACTACGCCCTCTGGAACTATGCCCTCTAGAACTATGACCTCTAGAACTACACCCTCTGGAACTATGACTTCTGGAACTATGACCTCTAGAACTACGCCCTGTAGAACTATGACCTGTGGAACTATGACCTGTGGAATTGTGACCTATGGAACTATGACCTCTGGAACTACACCCTCTAGAAGTATGCCCTCTGGAACTATGTACTACGCCCTTTGGAACTATGACCTCTTTAACTATGACCTCTTGAACTACGCCCTCTTGAACTATGACCTCTAGAACTATGACCTCTGGGACTACGCCCTCTGGAACTAGACCTCTTTAAAAAAACAGAAACATGGAGGATAGACTATGATATTAAATTAAATTATTATTACTTATTATAAAGGAGAGATAATAATCAGAAATCTAACCAAATTAATCAATTATAAAAAACCCATTAATAAGAAGGCACACTTCACTAACAAGGAAGTACGCCCTGTGGAACTACGCCCTTTGGAAATATGACCTCTGGAACTACACCCTCTGGAACTATGACCTCTAGAACTACGCCCTCTGGAACTATGACCTCTAGAACTACGCCCTCTGGAACTATGACCTGTGGAACTGTGACATATGGAACTATGACCTGTGGAACTGTGACATGTGGAACTATGACCTGTGGAACTGTGACATGCGTAATAACTATGACCTGTGGAACTACACCCTCCAGAACTAGCACCTATGGAACTTTGACCTATGGAACTATGCCCTCTGGAATTATGACCTCTGGAACTATGACCTCTGGAACTATGACTTGTGGAACTATGCCCTCTAGAACTATGACCTTTGGAACTATGCCCTGTAGAACTACTCCCTTTAGAACTATGACCTCTGAAACTATGACCTCTGGAACTATGACTTGTGGAACTATGCCCTCTGGAACTATGACCTCTGGAACTACACCCTCTGGAACTATGACCTGTGGAACTGTGACTTGTGGAACTATGCCCTCTGGAACTATGACCTCTGGAACTACGCCCTCTAGAACTATGACCTCTAGAAATATGAACTCTGGAACTATGACGTCTAGAACTATACCATGTGGAACTGTGACCTGTGGAATTGTTACCTGTGGAACTGTGACCTGTGGAACTATGATCTGTGGAAATACGCCCTCTGGAACTATGACCTCTGGAACTATGACCTCTAGAACTACGCCTTGTGGAACTATGACCTATGGAACTACGCCCTCTGGAACTATGACCTGTGGAACTACGCCCTCCAAAACTATGACCTGTTGAACTTTGACCTGTGGAACTATGCCCTCTGGAACTATGAGCTCTGGAACTATGACCTCTGGAACTGTGACTTGTAGAACTACGCCCTCTGAAACTATGACCTGTGGAACTGTGACTTGTGGAACTACGCCCTGTGGAATTGTGACCTCTGGAACTACACCCTCTAGAACTATGACCTCTTGAACTACGCCCTCTTGAACTATGACCTCTAGATCTATGACCTCTAGAACTACGCCCTCTGGAACTATGACCTATTTAAAAAAAACAGAAACATGGAGGATAGACTATGATCTTAAATTAAATTATTATTGTTTATTATAAAAGAAAGATAATAATCACAAATCTAACCAAATTAATCAATTATAAAAAAAACCCATTAATATGAAGGCACAATGCACTAACAAGGAAGTACACCCTCTGGAACTACGCCCTTTGGAACTATGACCTCTAGAACTACACCCTCTGGAACTATGACCTATGGAACTACGCCCACTTGGAACTATGACCTCTGGAACTATGACCTCTAGATCTATGACCTTTGGAACTGTGCCCTCTGGAACTATGACCTCTAGAACTATGCCATGTGGAACTATGACCTGTGGAACTGTGACATGTGGAACTATGACCTGTGGAACTGTGACATGTGGAACTATGACCTGTGGAACTGTGACATGCGGAAGAACTATGACCTGTGGAACTACACCCTACAGAACTAGGACCTATGGAACTTTGACCTATGGAACTATGCCCTCTGGAACTATGGCCTCTAGAACTATGACCTGTGGAACTATGACTTGTGGAACTACGCCCTCTGGAACTATGACCTCTGGAACTACGCCCTATGGAACTATGCCCTTTGGAACTATGACCTGTGAAACTGTGACTTGTGGAACTACGCCCTCTGGAACTATGACCTGTTGAACTTTGACTTGTGGAACTATGCCATCTGGAACTATGACCTCTAGAACTACGCCCTATGGAACTATGCCCTCTTGAACTATGCCCTCTCGAACTATGACCTCTAGTATGAACTTTGGAACTATGACCTCTGGAACTATGACCTCTGGAACTATGACCTCTAGAACTACGCCCTGTGGAACTGTGACCTGTGGAACTGTAACCTGTGGAACTGTAACCTGTGGAACTATGACCTGTGGAAATACGCCCTCTGGAACTACACCCTCTGGAACTATGACCTCTAGAACTACGCCCTATGGAACTACGCCCTCTGGAACTATGACCTGTGGAACTATGCCCTCTGGAACTATGACCTGTGGAACTACACCCTCCAGAGCTATGACCTATGGAACTATGCCCTCTGGAACTATGACCTATGGAACTATGACATGTGGAACTGTGACTTGTGGAAATACGCCCTTTGGAACTATGACCTGTGGAACTGTGACTTATGGAACTACGCCCTGTGGAACTGTGACCTTTGGAACTACGCACTCTAGAACTACGCCCTCTGGAACTATGACCTCTGGAACTATGAACTCTTGAACTATGACCTCTAGAACTATGACCTCTGGAACTACGCCCTCTAGAACTATGACCTCTTTAAAAAAACAGAAACATGGAGGATAGACTATGATCTTAAATTAAATTATTATTGTTTATTATAAAAGAGAGATAATAATCACAAATCTAACCAAATTAATCAATTATAAAAAACCCATTAATAAGAAGGCACATTGTACTAACAAGGAAGTACGCCCTATGGAAGTATGCCCTCTGGAACTACGCCCTTTGGAACTATGTGCCCTCTGGAACTATGACCTATGGAACCATGACCTCCGGAACTACGCCCTCTGGAACTATGACCTCTGGAACTACGCCCTCTAGAACTATGACCTCTAGAACTATGACCTCTGGAACTATGACCTATTTAAAAAAATAGAAACATGGAGGATAGACTATGATCTTAAATTAAATTATTATTGTTTATTATAAAAGAAAGATAATAATCACAAATCTAACCAAATTAATCAATTATAAAAAAACCCATTAATATGAAGGCACAATGCACTAACAAGGAAGTACACCCTCTGGAACTACGCCCTTTGGAACTATGACCTTTGGAACTACGCCCTCTGGAACTATGACCTATGGAACTACGCCCACTTGGAACTATGACCTCTGGAACTATGACCTCTAGATCTATGACCTCTAGAACTGTACCCTCTGGAACTATGATCTCTAGAACTACGCCATGTGGAACTATGACCTGTGGAACTGTGACATGTGGAACTATGACCTGTTGAACTGTGACATGTGGAACTATGACCTGTGGAACTGTGACATGCGGAAGAACTATGACCTGTGGAACTACACCCTACAGAACTAGGACCTATGGAACTTTGACCTATGGAACTACGCCCTCTGGAACTATGGCCTCTAGAACTATGACCTATGGAACTATGACTTGTGGAACTATGCCCTCTGGAACTATGACCTCTGGAACTATGCCCTATGGAACTATGCCCTCTGGAACTATGACCTGTGAAACTGTGACTTGTGGAACTACGCCCTCTAGAACTATGACCTGTGGAACTTTGACTTGTGGAACTATGCCATCTGGAACTATGACCTCTAGAACTACGCCCTATGGAAATATGCCCTCTTGAACTATGCCCTCTCGAACTATGACCTCTAGTATGAACTTTGGAACTATGACCTCTAGAACTATGACCTCTAGAACTATGCCCTGTGGAACTGTGACCTGTGGAACTGTAACCTGTGGAACTGTAACCTGTGGAACTATGACCTGTGGAAATACGCCCTCTGGAACTACGCCCTCTGTAACTATGACCTCTAGAACTACGCCCTGTGGAACTATGCCCTTTGGAACTATGACCTGTGGAACTATGCCCTCTGGAACTATGACCTATGGAACTATGACATGTGGAACTATGACTTGTGGAACTATGCCCTTTGGAACTATGACCTGTGGAACTGTGACTTATGGAACTACGCCCTGTGGAACTGTGACCTTTGGAACTACGCACTCTGGAACTACTCCCTCTGGAACTATGACCTCTGGAACTATGAACTCTTGAACTATGACCTCTAGAACTATGACCTCTGGAACTATGCCCTCTAGAACTATGACCTCTTTAAAAAAACAGAAACATGGAGGATAGACTATGATCTTAAATTAAATTATTATTGTTTATTATAAAAGAGAGATAATAATCACAAATCTAACCAAATTAATCAATTATAAAAAACCCATTAATAAGAAGGCACATTGAACTAACAAGGAAGTACGCCCTATGGAAGTATGCCCTCTGGAACTACGCCCTTTGGAACTATGACCTATGGAACCATGACCTCCGGAACTATGCCCTCTGGAACTATGACCTCTGGAACTACGCCCTCTAGAACTATGACCTCTAGAACTATGACCTCTGGAACTACACCTTCTGGAACTATGACCTCTAGAACTGCGCCCTGTGGAACTATGACCTGTGGAACTGTGACATGTGGAACTATGACCTGTTGAACTGTGACATGTGGAACTATGACCTGTGGAACTGTGGCATGTAGAAGAACTATGACCTATGGAACTACGCCCTCCAGAACTAGGACCTATGGAACTTTAACCTATGGAACTACGCCCTCTAGAACTATGACCTCTGGAACTATGACCTATGGAACTATGACTTGTGGAACTACACCCTCTGGAACTATGACCTCTAGAACTACGCCCTTTGGAACTACACCCTCTGGAACCGTGACTTGTGAAACTACTCCCTCTAGAACTATGACCTCTGGAACTACACTTTCTGGAAATACGACCTCATAGTTCCAAAGGTCAAAGTTTGAGAGGTCATAGTTCCATGGGTTATAATTTTCGGGGTCATAGTTCTAAAGGTCATTTTGTAGGTCATAGTTCCAAAGGGCGTAGTTCTAGAGGTCATAGTTCCATAGGTCATAGTTCCTGGGGTCAAAGTTCCAGAGGTCATAGTTCCACAGGTCAAAGTTTCAGAGGTCATATCTCTTTGGGTCAAAGTCCCAGAGGTCATAGTTCTAGAGGTCATTCCACAGGTCATAGTTTCAAAGTTCAAAGTTCTAGAGGTCACTAAAACATAAGGTCATAGTTTTGAAAATCATAATTCCAAGGGTCATAGTTCCAGAGGTCATATTTCTTGGGGTCATAGTTCCATAGGTCATAGTTCTAGAAGTCAAAGTTCTCAAGGTCAAATTTCCAAAGGCCAAAGTTCCACAGGTCATGGTTCCAGTGGTCATAGTTCCACGAGTCATAGTTTCTAGGGTCATAGTTCTAGAGGTCAAGGTTTCAGAGGGTGCAGTTCTAGAGGTCATAGTTCCAAAGGTCATAGTTCCTGGGGTCATAGTTCGAGAGGTCATAGTTCCAAAGGGTGTAGTTCTAGAGGTCATAGTTCCATAGGTCATAATTACTGGGGTCATAGTTCCTAGAGTCAAAGTTCCAATGGAACTATGACCTCTGTAACTACACCCTCTAGAACCATGACCTATGGAATGACCTCTGGAACTATGACCCCAGGAACTATGATCTATGGAACTATGACCTCTAGAATTATGACCCGTGGAACTTTCACCTATGGAACTACAACTGGGTGTCATAATTGGACGGGTTCGTTTTGTGTATTTACATTTGATTTAACACGGAGACTATCAAATACATTGCAGTAGAAAATTATGAACACTAGATATGCGGCCATACAAAAAATTTGAATGCTTAAGCAATTTATCAATTGAAAACAAAGCTCATATGATATCACTTGTGCCCAGTCAAACATGGGATCTCTCAAGAAGGTAAAGTACAATGCATACAATGTTGACCTGGGTATGTGTGAATTCGACTTCCACCCAACTACTAGTATGGGAAATGATTAATAGAAGGCATTGGAGAACTCATTGAAATTTGTGACATTTACTATGAGTTGTGGAACTATGACCTCTGGAACTACGACCTATGGAACTATGACCTCTGGAGCTACGCCTTCTAGAAATTTGACCTCTAGAACTGTGACATGTGGAATGATCATATTTACAAGGGTCATAGTTCTAGAGATCATAGTTTTAGAGGTCATAGTTCCTGGGGTCACTATGACCTCGAGAACTATGACCTCTAGAACTATGCCCTCTAGAACTATGAACTTTGGAACTATGACCTTGGGAAATTTGACCTCAGGAACTATGACCTCAGAAACCTAGACCTTGGGAACTTTGACCTGTGGAACTATGACCTATG
Organism: Picea mariana; assembly: GCA_032191745.1. Lineage (NCBI taxonomy): Eukaryota > Viridiplantae > Streptophyta > Pinopsida > Pinales > Pinaceae > Picea > Picea mariana. Next base: position 23,678 of record JASDQU010880399.1, read on the forward strand.
GAACTATGACCTGTGGAACTACACCCTCTATAAATTTAACCTCGGGAACTATGACCCTGAGAACTATGATCTGTGGAACTATGACCTCTGGAACTATGACCCGTGGAACTTTGACCTCTGAAACTATGTCGTTCAGAAATTTGACCTCGGGAACTATGACCTTAGGAACTTTTACCTTGGGAACTTTTACCTTTGGGACTATGACTTGTGGAACTATGACCACAAGAAATATGACCTCTGAAACTTTGACCCCATAAAAAATGACCCTAGGAACTATGACATGTGGAACTATGAACTCTAGAACTGCGCCCTCTGGAATAATGACCTCTATAACTATGACCCCAAGAACTATGAACTCTAGAACTATGACCTTAGGAACCTAGACCTCGGGAACTTTGACCTCTGGAACTATGACCTGTGGAACTATGCCCTCTAGAACTTTAACCTATGGAACTATGACCCCATGAACTATGATCCGTGGAACTATGACGTATGGAACTATGACCCCAGGAACTTTAACCTTGGGAACTATGACATGCGGACCTTTGACCTCTAGAACTATGACCCTAAGAAATATGACCTGTGGAACTATGACCCCAAGAACTATGACCTGTGGAACTATGACCCTTGGAACTATGATCTGTGGAACTATGATTTATGGAATTGACCTATGGAACTTTGACCTCTCTAGAAATACGACCTCGGGAACTTTGACCCCAGGAGCTATGACTTGTGGAATGACCTCTGGTGTTGTCTAAGGTTTTCTCCCCCTTTCCTTTAAGAATTTTCATTGGTTTTGATCATATACTTGGCTGAGGATAGAAGAAAGAATATTAGGTTGTTTGTTTTTTATATTTTTTTGTGAAAGTAGTGTGCAACATAAATATCCATCCATTAATAAGAAATTAACATGGACCTATGCAACAATCCATCATACAATGAGAAAAACATGTAAGATAACCATAATTATAAATGTAGCAACATAGTTACACCTTAGAAACATAAGAAATGGTAAAGATCCATCATTTTTATCATATTCCTTTAACATCCATCTTTCTGATTTCCCATTTTACTTCACATTAAATGAGAACACCATGTGACATTTTTTTAGTTAGACATCCAGGGTTAAATATTTTTGGGGCATATTCTTATTTTTTTTGTATTGGCGGAATCGGCAACAGGGAGTTCTCGTACTTGCGTGACATGGGGTCGATTCCTGTCTTCTACCTCTATAACCTCCAAGTGCATCCACACAACCCGCAAGCATGGGGCACGAGTAAATCGGTGTGAGAATCGAACATGAGACCTCCTTTACATATTTCCTTCCATTTACATGGCACTTGCCAATCGGTCTACACTCATGCGGGCGACATATTCTTATTACTCAAATGTGGTCCATTCTTTTGTTTTTTCTTTCTTTGTGCTTGATTTTAGGCCCAATGACTTTGCTTTGTGTTTTATCTTATTGCTATATCCTTTCTCTTCTCTACAAATTGCAAGGAACTTTTGAAGAATCTAAAAAGAATCTTTGTAAATAGATGAGCATCAATTTTCAAACCGTCATATTTCTCAAGGTTAAAGTTCCTCGGGTCATAGTTCTTGAGGTCAAATTTCTCTAGGTCATAGTTCCCAAGGTCAAATTTTTTGAGATCTCAGTTCATAAGGTCATAGTTCCTAAGGTCAAACTTCTAGAGGTCATAGTTCTTGACATCATAGTTCTATTTCATAGTTTTTGAGGTCATAGTTCTCATGTCATAATTCTGGGTGTTTCTTAAACTTTGATTGTTAAGTTCTCCTGCTTTGCAAGTGATCTACAAACTATGACTACTAAGTTCTCCCACTTTGTAGATGATCTATAGATTGTGATTTGGACAACAAATTTACCTCATCGAGTGCAATGAAAAATTTCTTATGCAATACAACTAGCTAATATTGAATGTTTGCTACAAGTGMCTTCTTGTTKCTTGGRATTTCCTATGTGATCCTCARAAGATAGACCTWTAATCCTTCACATTGKCACATTRTCGATGAGACCCTTCACTGCTTTATATTAATTCTCCAAAATTTTGGGAGTGGTTTCCTAAAATTGTATCATYTKCCATTATAACTTCTACATTATTCMTRGTTAAAGTAGTCGATTGAGAACCTTTTCTTCATTGGGATTGTTCCAAACATTTTGGGATCATAAATCCCTTCCTTTGTGTCACTAAAACTGTCAACAAAACTATGACCTTTAGGAACTATGACCTCGATAAATTTGACCTCAGGAACAATGACCTCGAGAAATTTGACCTTGGGAACTTTGACTATAAGAACTATGACCTCAAGAATATTGACCATAGGAACTATGACCTCAAGAAATTTAACCTTAGGAACTATGACCTTGAGAACTATGACCTCGAGAAATATCACATTAGGAATTATGACCTCGTTAAATTTGACCTCAAGAACTTTAACCTCGAGAACTATGAACTTAGAAAATTTAACCTCAGGAACTATGACCTCGAGAACTATGACCTCATGAACTTTGACCTCAAGAAATTTGACCTCAAGAACTATGACCTTGATAACTTTGGCCTCAAGAACTATGACCTCATGAACTTTAACCTCAAGAACTATCTCATAGAAACTAGTTCAAAGTTCTTGAGGTCATAGTTCCCGAGGTCATTCATAGGTTTTATGAGACAAGAACTATGACCTCAGGAACTATGATCAACGAAGGAAMTTTGATTGACAGAGGAATTGATAAGCCAAGAGATGGSCTCTATGTATAGGAGGAGAACAGTTTAAGCAACTACTCCATGAAGTTGTGACTACTTGTGTGAGTCAGAAACATATCTCTTGACAAATGGATGACTAAAATAAACTATTGGAGTCACAAACCATTACATCTCTTCTCCCACATAAATGGCCACATACCCATCCAAAACCAAATTCTTTCAGTGATAATGAAACATCACTTGGTCACAGGCTTGAACTTCGAGGGTGGTTTTTACAATTGGAGATTGTTGAAGTGACAAAAATGAGGAATTTCATGGGGTTCGACTTGGGTACTTGAGGATAAAAACTATGTGAACCAGGGTGTGGATCAAATTGCAAAAATTAAGCGATGTAGAGATCATTTTGATCTCAGGAAGCATATTCCCCACTCAAAATACTATAGACGTGGGGTAATGCAATCTTATGGGTTTTTTTCCCAAAATTTTGAAGTTTTTAAAATTATTTTTCAGTTTAGAAAAACACTTGCAATGTGGAGATTGATATCCAATGAAATTCTTTCGAACCAAATATTAGTTTCTACAAAATCCATACATAATGTTTCAATCATATGAAAAACAATGATTCAAGTTTTTCCATTTTAGG
>JASDQU010880400.1:0-11822 GCA_032191745.1 Picea mariana
GCCAGTGGTCAAGAAGTAGAAGATTGTAATATAGGGACAGAAGAGAAACCCAAGATGGTGAAACTTTCCAAATCATTACCCCCTGAGCAAAAACTCAAATACATTGAGATTTTCAAGGAATATTCAGATGTATTTGCCTGGGGTTATGAGGACTTGAAAGCTTATGACACCAACATCATACAACATAGGATTCCAATAAAAGAAGATCAAAAACCTTTCAGACAAAAACTTAGGAGAATCAATCCCAAGCTACTTCCCCTGATAGAAAAAGAAATAAAAAAAATGTACGATGTTAAAATCATAGTCCCGTTACGATTTTCCAAATGGGTTTCAAATTTGGTCCTAACCCGAAAGAAATCCGGAGAAATCAGGCTCTGCATCGATTTCCAAAATCTAAATAAGGTCTCTCTGAAGGACAATTACCCATTGCCAAAAATGGACCACATATTACAAAGGGTAGTCGAATCCAATCGAATCTCTTTACTGGATGGGTTCTCAGGTTATAATCAGGTCCTCGTTCACCCAGATGACCAAGAGAAAATCGCTTTCACAACACCACAGGGTACTTTCATGTGTGTAAAAATGCCTTTCGGGTTGATGAATGATGGGGCCACTTTCTAGAGAGCGATGGACATTACTTTTGTGGAAGAACTCGGAAAATTTATTGTCATCTATCTGGACGACATAACTGTGTTTTCCCAATCTGATGACGAGCACTTACGACATCTCAAATGAGTTTTTGAGAAATGCAGGAAATTTGGGATTTCTTTGAATCCTAAGAAGAGCCTTTTCGTATTAGAGGAAGGTAAACTGCCAGGGAACATAATCTCTAAGGATGGAATTAAAATAGACCCCAGCAGAATCGAGGCCATTCAGAAATTAGAACACCCAAGAAATATCAAAGAGTTACAGTCTTTTATCGGAAAAATAAACTTTCTACGACGATTCATACCCAACCTGGCCGAGCTTCTCAGGAAAATCACAAACATGTTAAAAAGGGACACAAAAATAAAATGTGACACCGAGTCTAGGCAGTCTTTTGAACAAGTCAAACGCGCACTCACGCAGGCTCCAGTCTTGATCAGTCCTGACTTCACCAAAGATTTTTATCTTTTTTCTTTCGCTTCTGAACATACCATTGCAACAATATTACTATAGAAAAACATCGAAGGGTATGAACAACCCATAGCCTTTTTCAGTAAAGCTTTAAGATATGTTGCTTTGAATTATAAAATAATGGAGAAACAAGCTTTTGCCTTGGTGAAAGCCATTAAATATTTTAGAGTATACATTCTCCATCCCCACACCATTGCATATGTTCCGAACGCGGTAGTAAAAGACATTTTAACCCAGGACAATTTGGACGGCCGAAGAGGAAAATGGATTGCTATCATTCTAGAGTATGACATAGAGATTAAGCCTACTAAATTGATTAAAGGTCAAGGTCTAGCAAAGTTAATGGCTGAATCAAATTTCCATGCTCTTGACATTATTTTCTTAGCTGCAGTAGATGAACAGGGTGAGCATGCGACTCCAAGCGTGAGAGAGGTATTTCTCAACACTCCATGGTACGCAGACCTGATATTTGTTTTTCATAATTTACAAGCTCCCCCTTGTCTGACCAAAACTAAAGCTAGGTTTTTGAAATTGAAAGCATTAAAATTTTGCATTCTAGAAGGCAATCTGTATTGGAAAGATCCTGGAGGTATTTTGTTAAATTGTCTATTGAAGGATGAAGCTGACAAAGTACTGCAGGATTTTCATGTTGGAGACTGTGGTGGCCATCTGAGTTGGAAGACCACAACCAACAAAATCCTCAGAGATGGATTCTATTGGCCAACTCTATTCGTTGATGTGCATCATAAGTGACTTCGTGTCATAAATGTCAGCTGTTCGAAGGCAAAAGGAAACTTCTTCCTCTACCCCTGAAACCAATCTCCGTTGAAGCCCCTTTCCAGCAATGGGGATTAGACTTCATCGGAGAAATACTTCCACCCTCTTTGGGGAAGAAAAAGTGGATTCTTACTACCACAGATTATTTTACAAAATGGATCGAAGTAGTACCAAGCAGGCAAGCCACTGATTCTGTCATTATTAAATTTCTTGAAAATAATATCTTGTCCCATTTTGGATGTCCTAGAAAAATTATAACTAACAATGCAGCTGCTTTTCGATCTAAGAAAATCATAGATTTCTACAACCAGTATCATATTGGTTTGGGTCATTCCACAACTTACTACCCTCAGGGAAATGGGCTGGCAGAATCATCAAATAAAACCCTAGTAAACATTATCAAGAAAACTTTGCAAGAAAACAAAAAGTCGTGGCATAACAAGTTGGTTTTCACACTATGGGCCGACAGACTGACCACCAAAAGGTCAATCGGTATGTCACTTCCTTAGGAGTTCCTGTCATGAAATTGCTGCAAGACATGGAAGCCAAGCCGAACGACTCCCAAAGAAGGATAAACCAGATGATCCATTTGCAACAGTCCAGGGAAGAAGTATACAACAAGACTCAGGTAGTCCAAGAAAGCATTAAGAAGATTTTTGACAAAATAACCAAGGAAGATGATTTTGAGCTAGGTGATTTGGTGCTGAGATGGGATTCCAGAAATGAAGACAAGGGAAAGCATGGAAAATTCGACAGTCTGTGGAAGGGACCATACATGATTCAAGCATTCAGAGGAAATAACGCCTTCTTGCTCAACAACAATGATGGGACAGATCTCCCAGGAGGACCTGTAAATGGCAGAATGCTGAAGCATTATTCACCACCTCAGTAGGGACCTGAAGTTACACTTTCCATTGTACAAACCATTTTCATTTTGCTTGCGAACTTTTGAGTGAATAACTTTGGTCAGATGGTTGAAGCCCAGAGAGAAGGCCCTAAGACACTAAACATTGTCTTCCAATTTTTTGAAATAAAACCAATCAAACAACAAAGGCAACTATGGAGAAAGTTTCAGAACATCAAGAATCAGGATTCTTGGCACTTCACAAGGAGAGTACCATACCCAGGTGGAGCCACTGTTATAACCCTATAATTTATAGGATCAACTGGTGCTGAAATGTTATCTCTTTAGTGCTTTTGTTTGTCAAATGATTTTTCATTCTGCAAATAATTTGAGAAAAGAAAGAAAAAGAAAAAGAAAAAGAAAAGAAAAGAAAAGAAAAGAATAAAAGAGGGCATAAAAGAAATTCAATAGATCCCCATGCAATAACAATGACTTGGTCCATACCTTTCAAGCATGGCCAAGTTATTTTAAATTGACATTGATAGGAATAGTGAAAAGGCTTGGCTAAACTGTTTAATCTTAGCCAAGTGATCTAGGTTAGTTAGTGAATAAATCTGACCAGACTATCTAATCTTGGTCAGATAGCTCCAGGGTAGAGTAATTTCTTAGTCCAACAGTTTAATCTGGGCTAATTGTCATAGGTTATTAAGTTAGAACATAGGTAGTTTGTTTTATTTCAATAAAACTAGCTCGATGATAAATGTTGGACCATGTCTTGGATGCTTAAAAGGTTGGTTATCTAACCCCTTGGTGATATAAACATGTGAAAGCTTGGGAAAACCCACGATATGCACTTATCCTAAGTTTTTCTGGGCGCATATGCCTTCGCGCTCACGATTATGCACAACTCATGCATGAACGACTTAGATGTCCACGCTCAGATCTATGGTGGAAAAGTTTTTCCGGACTCCCTCGACCATTCTACCTTTAACGATGGGGGGGGGTACAGAATCAGAGATAATGTATGCGCGCATCTGGACGACCCAAGTTTTGGTGCCTAGATCTACGGTCTATCTTGGATTCCAGACCCCCCCGTCTGTTCTGCCTTTAATGGGAAAGGGGGGGTTTGGAATGTGTGTTAAAGATCGCACACAGATCTGTGGTCGAAAGGAAAGCGCGTAGATCAACGACTCAAGGTATTTTTCGGACCCCCCGACTGATCTACCTTTAACGGTGGCGGGGGGGGGTCCGGAATGTAATTTTACTCTGGCGAGCCCCCTATCTATATGTGGCATGAATCCATTGGTCCCAAATCCCACTGCCTATTACTGTCTGACATACCTCGTCACCTCGTGACTTCATTATCCACCTTTTTCGTAAGATTCACATCCCGTAACTCCGTCAGTCCTTCTCCCTCATTCACCTGTGGCAAGTCCCTTCACCATGGTTTTTCCCCCCAATCAATAACCACCACGTCACTCATCCATATGATTCAATCATTGTCACCTTCCATCTCACGTTCTAAATGAACCGTTGGCCATTTATCACTGGCTAACTTATCCGTTAACTAGCTGACCTGTCTCCCGCGCCCAACGGATACCCGTTTACTCAAAACTACCCTCACCCTTCATTCTGTCACCATTTACCCACTCATCGCACCAGATAATTTACCCCGTTTTCCTCTCTGTTACAGTTAGTCACCCACATTTATAGTCATCCCCGCTAACTTTTGTTTTATTTGCAGGTATTCTTACAGTAATGGCGCCAAAGTCAAAATGAACAAAAGTTGAGGAGAATCCGTTTCTCCTGCCTCTTGTCGACCTCGACAGGATTCCCCTGGCCTACAAAGACTACTTAATCGCAGATACAAAATGAAATTTTGACTTCGCATACCTACAATCATGGCTTAAAGAAGTCTTCCTGGACCAGAGTGACGAAATTGGACTCAGGGAGTCCAACCTACCCTTGTATCTTTTCCCCCAGATTCACCACTTCCCAAAATTCGCCCTCAAGTGCCAAGCCCACTATATCCCTGAGCAAAGAGCCATCATGTCCTCATCTGGGGAAATTCTTTTCCTCATCACGCCTGAAACCATCGACCAAATGGTGTAAATATCCTGAGCCGACTCCGCCTCACCTTTTAACCTCGAAATCATCATAGAGCTATATCGGAAGCTGTCATTTCCTCAAAGAGCTCAGATTTTTGAGCTTTTTCTTCCACAATCCACTCAGCTCCCTACTACAAACCCCCCTTAGCCTTCCTCCCCGTTCTCAATAAAAGGAAACCAGGTCATCACGTCACTATGCGCCTTGCTTGGTTATTTTTCAGATCAATGGGTAGGTTAACCCATTTTGGGATTTCTGTCTATTTTCTCCACTGATGAGAAACCCACTACACAGTTCAACTTCAGCACGTTCTTGGCGGACAACATTCACGAGCAATTCATAAATTTCTCTACAGAAGGCATGTTCCGATATTCTTCAATACTAGCATACCTGTTCGTTTTCTTCCAAGCGAACAAATTTCCTTTTTCTATGCAGAAGATGGACAAAGATGGTAGACCCAAAGCAGTAACATCATGGACTTCTCTGCTTAGACATAACTCCACAGAATTTAGTTTCAAGTAGTTCATCGAGCAGTTCTACCACCCAGTGGTGAGTATGCTTAGCGGTAGACCCAAACTTAGAATTAATGACGAAGTTCAGAGGATCCTACATCTCTCGGACCATACAAAGATTGGTGATTGGTACTTGTACCAAAATCACACTGAGATTAGAGTATATGGGTGCGAGTTGGCTCCATATAAACTACCCAAGTACTTACCTGTCATAATTTTTGCCCTGGAATACATAAGGCAGATGATAAACTCAGACAATATACATTTTGTGTCTTTGAAGAAGAAGGAATAGCTCAAAATCAAAGGGCAGATTGGGTCTTTCATCTTTAATAGTCGAGGTTCCAGGGAGGAAGCAGGCAGACTTCTAAGGGAAATGAAATTCTTTGTTAGTTTCACATGGCACTATGATCCATGCAGGATAATTTCCGAGATGAGGATAAAAAACAAGAATATCCCGTATGTTCACATATCTAGGCCTAAGGTAGAAAAATTTGCCAACCAGACGGAATGGGAGCCAAATACTTTGGTTGAGACAGAACAACAGGACCTCCCGGTCATTGTATCACATACGACCACACCACAGGCTCCAAAAGAGAAAATGCCTAGGCAGGATCTGTCACCTCCTGTTACTGAAGTATCATCTGAAGAATTTCGACTACATACTAAGAGGCCAAAGGCCAGTCCGACTCCTGACCTGGTTGGAGAAAAGGCAATTCCATCCACTACAATGACGAAGGTTGATCGATCGCTCCTCAGTACAACCAGCAAGCAGATCATAACCTTGGTATTGCCAAAGAAGCCTACAGATACTCCATCAATCAACCAGCCAGGCAAGACAGGACCAAAGCTGAGTATCTTTGAGAAATATGATTTGATCAAGAAAAAGAATCAAACTCTAACTAGCAGCACATATGCTCAGTTTTGGAAGCAGATGTCGACTGCACAACAAAGGCTGCTATCGGCATTCGACACTGAGAAGGGCAGAATGCACATGGCATTTCTCCAAGCACAGGTGCCAGACCCAAAGGTAATCACTGATTACAAAAGAGAAACTTTTGATTTCCAGACTAAGGACGTGCATCTAGCTGATCAAATGGATCTGCACAGGAAAACTAGAGAAATGGTTTTCTCTACGTTGGCACATGCTTCCACTGCTGCCTCTGGGTTACCAGTGTCTCTGAATAACGTCCAGACGCAGTTGAAGTTGGAGAAAATATCATCCTTTTCCAAGGATAACATGATTAAGACGTTGGAGGAACTGGTCCTTAAGATCAAGTCTGATCCCTTGAATGTGAAAGCAGTCGAGGAGATGATCAAGAAGAAAAATGCCAACATAAAATCTTTGAGGAAACAATTGAAGCTGCCACCAATAGTAGACTCGCAGGCAAAGGAAATAACAGAGACAGAAGGAGAAAAAGATGAGATGCTTAAGTTGATAATGGAGAAGAATGCACAATTGAAGGAAATGGAAGCTGAAGTGGAGAAGCTAGTGAAAGAGAAAGAACAATCAAAACCCATGGAATTCATTCCATTGAGTGCAGTTCCACTCTCAGGAGTGAGCATAGCGTCACTAGCAGAAATTCCATTGGAAAACCCACTGACATCTCTGGAAAAGACTGCTGAGTTGGCTAAGTCTATGGAAGATATGAATATGCAAGAAACATAAATTAGCAGGCTCAAAAAGGAGATTGAGAACCTCCAGGAACTCAAATATTCTTACCAAACCAACTACTCCAAGGAAAAACAAGTGTCAGACCAACTCAAACAAGAGTTACAACATCTTCAGAAGCAAACAGTGGCAGGAAAAACACTGGCCGAAGTCAAAGAAAGTGTCTGGATAGACATCACCAAGTCTATGAATGAAATATGGCCAATGATAGAGATTATGTTTGAGCAAAATGAATTGGTACAGAGAAGTAAACAAGCCATCGAGAAGATTATATCAGAACTGGGAGAGATGCCCACAGAGGCTAATGAAATCATCAAATCCCTAAATTCTAAAACCAGAGAGGAGCTGGAAGAGCTGAGAATTGAGGATAGAACGGAGACCATCCTTGAGGTCAAGAGAGTCTTGACCAAGAGAGGACTGATGCTATAGCTGGAAGAAAAGGTTCAAGATATGGACCTAGGGGTACAAAGATTTTTTAGCAAGATCGAGGCTCTATAGAAGAAGGGTCTTCCTAGTTTCAAGGTGATAAATGACAAATTGATGACGCTCCCCGATTGCAAAAAGAGACTAGCAGATGTGGCTAAGGATAGTTCGAAATTTTCAGGAATTCAAGGCAGTATCACTGGCAAGACATTCCTAGATGTGCTATAGTTGGACATCAGCATACAACATGAGATCCGGTACATCTTCATCATCAAGCCTACTTTTGCCAAGTACACAGAGATGGATGAAGTTTACCGAAGGTTACTCAAAGTCAGCGTTCCCAGTCATCTTCGATGGGAAGAGATTTTGCAACCTGATCGAGTAGTCGATGAGATGTCCTAGCCCAGTCAACTATCCAGTCAGATGAGGTCGTGCGAAGGCCTCACCAACGGTTCACCCAGAAAACAACATGAAGTTTCGACACATCATCAAACAATTTCCTAGATTTTTGTAATTTGTTAAGTTAGTTAAGTTAAAAATAGATTTACCACGTGTTGATCTTTAATGACAGGATCGTTTGTAATTTTGGGTTATAAATACTTCACTTTTCGAAGTATTGAGGGTTGATCTTTACGCCCTACGAGTTACCAGACTATAATATTTTTCAAGAGATCTTCCATTAATACAAAGAGGCATTTTCACAGGATTCTTGCATGTACTCATTGGTGATGTTTTCCTTTCTAAGTTAAATGTTATTCTCGCTTAGTTATCGCACTTTTTTCTAAATCTAATCTTTGAAAGTAACGATCGTTGTAGGATTTATCTTTGTATACCCCGTTTCTGACTTTAAAAGATTTTAGTGTTTCATCTTCTGATTTTACGATAAAGAAATTCTTAACTGCTTCTTTGTTGTAATTGACATTCTCGCCTTTTCTGCTATTCCTCATTTATGTTGCTAAAAGAATCCATCGATTACATTATCTCACCCTATGAAAGGTTTCTTTGTTTTTAGGTTAGATTTCATTTCATGATACAGACCCCATAGCCCAATGGATGTGTAAAGCTCTCTCAGCCAACTCAACGAAAACGAAAATAAACAAAACCAACATATTTTATTTACCTAGCCTAATATTTTAAATTTGAAACATATCTAAATCATACAGAGAGATCCCTCTCTGAAGCTGGTAGGGCTAGATCCCAGTTTTGAAGTGGTTGGATAAAGTTACCTCCCATAGACTTCTTCTTTTCTGACAACCTCTAGGAAATTTACAGAGCGTTAATAGGATGCATGGCATTTGGTGGTGAATTCTGGGGATAAGAGTAGATTGATCCCAAACCACTTCCGACCACACTCACAATTGTGTGTGGACATAACTCGGGGTCATATGCGAGAAGGAACTAACGAAGGAGGAGCTAGTGCCTGAACACTAATTGCCCAGTATTGCGAAGGGAGAGATCGCGAGTGTCATAGAACTTGCATCGAAAGACTGAAGAGACCTGTGGTTATTTACAAGTGAGACCATTAAGGTTTCAAAGAGATAATTCAGTTCCGAGAATTGAAGATCCTTGATCGGGAGGTCACGCAGCCCAAGGAGAAGGGGTGTTGGCATCACGTGCCCAATGAGTTGATGTAAAGAAACTCCATTTATGTTTGAATGTATCTATGCAAACAGTCGTGGTATTTGAGCACCAAATAATGCTTAGAGTCTTTGATACCCAATTTGGTGCGTAGGGTATGGAAAATATTGGTGAAATCTGGTACTGTCTGGTCCCTTTCTTGATGTAGGATGGTCCATCTGGTGTACTGGTCCTTGTAGCTTCCAACATGGTAGTGCTATTATTTAATGGCGTCCCGAAAGGAATCCCATGTAGGGGCCACCACAAACATTTCAGATTCCTCTACAACCCTTTTCTTAGAGTACGTATCCCACCAGTCTTTAACATGGGGAACAACCTTGAGGAGTGAAAAAGTGATCTTTCCCTATCGGAAAAATTGTGGACCGAAAAATACCCTTCGAGCAGATTCAACCATTTATCTACAACATCCGCATCTATCAGTCCTTCAAATAATGGAATATCAAAATTTACCTGTAGCTTGAAGGGGGTTGCATGGCCGTTTGATGAAGATGCTTCTCCTATGGGAAGTCGTTGAAGGATCTACGCAAAGTTGTCCATCATTTTGTTCCTTTGTCACACGAGGGATTCCTCGAGAAAATTTTTAATAGGATCTCCTACTCCATCATCTTTCTTTTCATCCCCCATGGGTTGTTGTTGGGCTTGGTGCAACCAATATTGCAATGGCTCGATGGGTTCGAGTCCCAACTTGTTGTACCCAGATCTTGTCGGGGACATGCACGAAGAAAAATAAATGAAGAACAGACCGCTCTGATACCACTGATCCAGATTTAGGAGCGGAACGAACTGATTAACATACTAAATACAATAAAAACAAAGATATGAAGAATAACACAGATATTCAATGAACAATATCTCCTATTGAATAATGAAATAGGCTGAAACTATAAAACTATAGAATTGAAACACTTGCTCGAATGGTGGTAGCTATCTCTAAGAAGAGATGTGGCTGCTACATGCATCTGTCTAATTAGAATGGATTACAATGAGGCTTCATATGAATTTTTGATATTACTCATGAATGCCAAAACCCTAGACATCCAAAAACCTAACCTTAGAAGGTGAAACGCCAAAAGTCATGTGGGCCCCTATGGGTAAGTTAGTGTAAGTTGGTACCTCAACTTCCTAGGGTCATAACGTTTGCATACGACATCCATTTTAGGCGCGTGATAGACCGTTGGAAAGGTATTTCAGATAGCTACACATGTGACTATCAAACTTTGACTCTATCTATAGTTTGACTATGGTGATCCAAAAAAAAATTGTTTAGGCCTCCAAAACGGCCCTGGAAGTACAACAAGATGTGCTGACATAAAAGCATACAAAATAATCCAATTGGATTAGGTGAGAGGCCACTAGTATCCACCTGGAGGATGTGTGGGGCTTCAGACAACCCCGAAAGTGTAGAACCCACAATTACAAAGAAGTACAAAAGAACATGTTGAACAAAAATGAACAAGAGAAGTTAGTTGGAATAGGTGGGTGGCCACCAATATCCACCTTGGTCAACCATCCACAAGATAACACAAGGATTTTATCTGGGAAACCCTTATGGGAGAAAACCTAGCTATAAGGTGAGGCTTCTCTACTCTCTCTTTTCTCTAGTATGGAAAATTTATGCAAGTACAAAGGGGAAGGAACTCTCTATGGAGTTACGTGAGACTTGTGTCCTGTTAGGCTACTACAAAATATTAACCCCCTTTGTTATGCTCTCTAATTTCCTACTCCTAGTTGTTTTGCTTTGCTATGGAACACAATACAATAACATAGAATGAAACCACTTCTCCTCCTAGTGGTCCGATATTTAACATATCCCAATAGCCATATAGGGGTAGGTTTTTTACTTCCTCAACCCTCAATTGTGGTAGGGTTTTGAACCTTATAGAATCTTCTTGAAATTTCTCATGTAGCTATCCCCATATGCATGATAATGGGGGTTGATGTGGCATTCTCTCGTACCATGGAGGTCAACATGATAGGTCAACTTGCAGGATGCATAAAATTTTCATATGAACTCTGATTGGTGCATGGTCTACACCATTGGAAAGGTCTCAGAGTGTAGAAAAAATTCATGGAGGTGCGCATAATTTTAGGAAACCATAACCCCAAAAATATCCATTTAATTCCTCAAAATGGCTACAGACCCCAATTTCCAAACTGGGACCTCCAACTAAAATGACCCTAAAATATGATTCCTCCAACTTTTTCCACTCTGAAATCATCGAGATAGATGAAAAATAATACAATGATCCAATCCAGATCAAGGAGGATAACATCATCCTTTTATTCTTGAAACCTCAATGGATATGGAGTTTCAAGTTCAATTTCCATGTTATAATCAACTAGGGTGTGACCATTTTCCAGTAGCTTGTCTATAAAAATCAACCTCTTTTAGTGTAGAGAGACCCCCTAGTGCTAGATCATGGCATTGATAATCTCAATAATGTTTGAACTTTCAACTCAAGGATGAGATCACTAGTAGTCCCTACAAGGTTTTTCACAAATAGGTTGTAAACATCCATTTAATTCTTATAAAATTTTGTCAAATAATTAGCAGGCATTGTTAAACTTTCAACATATCTTAGTTAGTGTTGCTTCATGTAACATGCCACTAATGCAATAGGATATGGGGGTCTTAATAGTCCTTAAGAAGAACTTAAACCCTAGTTATGCAGCATTTGTATTCATGACATTCCATGATTTTTAAGTAGGATTCATGTTCCTATGAAAAACTATGGTT
>JASDQU010880400.1:13145-33742 GCA_032191745.1 Picea mariana
TAGCGGAGGTATTTGGTGAAGGAAGGACGGAAAAGGTTTTTAAATCGGTTTTAACACCAATGCGCCTAAGTCGACCAAAAGCATCGATGTGCCCAGTGGACCGACCACACCAGTGCACCTAAGTTGATCGACCGCACCGGTGCTCTTCCAAAACAAAACACCCCAATGCTTAACAAATATAGTGTATCGGTAACTACTATTAATATAAAATACTAAAATGTCATTTTTTATTTTATATAAAAAAAATGCATCGTGGTGCTCCCCATAACAAAGCACACCGGTGCGCATATAATGAACAGACATGAATAGGTTAGAACAATTGATTTTCAAACAAAAAAAAATTGTTTGAAAACCATAAACCTTCCATGGTGTGCTTAGAAACCAATACATCCCTGTTGCGTTCCAGTAAAAAAAATGCACCAGTTGCGTTCGGGCACACTACTAAAGGGAAAAACAAAAAAATTACCAAACTGAATCAATGCGTCGAAATATGAAACAAAACAATGAGTGGGAATTTTATATTTTCAAAATGTATTTATTTATAAATGAAATCCCTAATCATTATTTCATTCTTTTACCAAAATTTAGAGGGGATATTTGTGCAAGAGGGATTTACGAGCAAAGTCTTTGGAGTGAGTAGATTTTTAGAAGAGCCAAATTTACATACAAATTTGCAAAGGAGAAATTTCAAGTATGTGATTTTATTCTATTCATCATCTCAATCTTTCCCCTATTTGATTCAAACAAATTTCAGTGCAATATATAAAAAAAAGGTTTCACAGTTACATTTGGTATTGGAAGCCCTAGCTTGCTTGTTGTTTCTCTTGGTTTTCCTCTCTATATTTGACAAGTATAATTTTTTTTAAGAAATATATTTTTATAGGGTTTCTTTACTTGTATATGGGGCATTTGGTATCTGTTGCAATGAGATAACTCATTGCATTGGATCCCAAACCCCATCGTTGTCAATTTTCTTTTAAAAAAATTCTCTCACAGTTCGCGGTGCACACCGTACAAGAATAACACATCGATATGCATGTTCATGTCAACAACACCATAGAGTTTAAAATACAAATAATTTTGTTCACATGTTCAACAATTCACAATAAACAATAATGAGGCACTAGTGCTTCTATTAATTTATACAATACCAATGCATATACTAGTTTATTATACACGTTGAAATCTTATTTTGTAAAAAAAATCGTAGTTTTATATTTGATGATCCCTGTCTTTTTTTAATAGAATATGGCTAATAAAAGTTCAAGGAAAGCAACTTATTGTAGTGAGTGTGATGGTAGCTCATCCCAACAAGAGGACAATGCAAGTTCTTTAAGTTGTATTAAAAATTTTATCTTTGAATTATATGTAGGTTTAAATTAATGATGTGTGTTGGTTAAGGCATGTCATGGAAATTCCAAGGGACAAATGAGGGGAAAACCAATAAATGCTAGTGGGGATGTACAAAAAAGTGTATATAGAGATGGTAAAAGAAATGAACATAATTGCATCACAAGAGGATCCATCCCAAGAATTATAACGTGCATTAGAGGTATGTAATCATTATTTATTCTTTTATATACATCGAATTTAATTATCACATGAAATGAAAATTTTCAATTGTTTTGTTGTAGAAAAGATAAAAAATGAAACCCATCAAGCACGTAAGACAAGATGACGAGGAATAAAATGGTCAATCACAGAGTTTGTGAATACTTACTTTTTTCAGTCTTACTTAAAATTTCATCTTTGTTATGATCTTTATATTTAAATAATTAATTTACACTCATCCATGGATGTCTTCTAGTAGGTGCTAACATACAAAGAAGAGCCAACTAAATAATTGATAGAAATTGGGTTAATTGTGGGTTGTGAGTATATGTTGAAGTATCAAGGTTTAATTGAACAATTTGTAAGTAGTTGTGTTGTTTAACTTCCCTTGCTTTATAATTAATGGAACAACAAGAAACCTTTATATTGATTATATCAACTATGCTTTGTCATGATGTATTAAACATGCAGTAAAAAAAGTATGGAGTGCATCCAACATAAGAGATTTTGAGAGACGACATGTAGCATGGCTTCAAAAGAATGTGTATTGTTTATGAAATAGTCTTTGCTATGGTACACTTTTTGATTTACGCACACACACACACACACACACACACACACACACACAAGAGGTGGAACATAAAAAATAGGCCGATCAAGAAAACATTAGGTTAAATAACCAATGTACAATATCACCTACAAATGATAAAAAAATGTGTCATCCACATAGCTCAAGCAATGACAATAGTTCAAGCGATGTCAATTGACAATCAATATAATTGAATGTTACTACAAATTGTATGTTTTGGAATATTTGTTTGTGAAAATCAAGGATTTTGTTTAATGTTCTCAACATATTGTTCTAATTGCATGACTTGTTACCAATGAATGTAACAATTGCATATTGGTTGTATTTTGATTATTGTGGACCTTTACATTGTCTCATTTTGTATGATGATGGGTCACTTATTCATATATAATAAATGGGTTTCTTATTTTATTACATTGTCAAATGTTGTAAAATGTTGCATTGTTGATTAATTAATTTGGATGATTTACATTGTTACAAACAACAGAGGTGTAATTCATTGGATAATGCATTAATTCAATCATTATATTAAAGCGCAATAACAAAAATATAAAAATTAATATTGTTATTAAAAAAATTGATTTTGAGATGATAATTGAAAGTTTATTAAAAAAACAATTAATTAAAATATATACATATTGATGCATTGTATTCTTTTGAACTCACTAAACGATGTGTTTTTATGAATTATACGCACTGGTGCTAAAAATTGTGAAAAAACACTGCTTCTTTAAACAACATAATGTACGATTATATTTTTCTCATTTCAAAATATTTCGATGTGCATGTTTACAATAAAAAGCACCGACCTGTGATTTTTATTTATGTGTACACATCGATGCTTTTTATTTATGTGTACGCATAAGTGTTTTTCATTTATGTGTGTGCCCTAGTGCATGATACTCAATACTGCGCCAGTGTGTTTCTACCAATACAAACACTGACAAAAAACCCTCCACCCACTCAAATTTTTTTAGTTATATGGGGCATTTGTTAAAACCTCTACTATGAATAGAAGAGGTTGTAGCGTATTTTTTTGAAAATTTTATCCAAACTTGTAACACTAAAAACCTCTGCAAAAACCTCTGCTACAAGGTGTTTTCCTTGTAGTGATACCAAGAATTTGCTAGATCTAGTACTATGACCATAAGTTGACCCGAGTAACTGATTTTTAGTATAAATGTGTTGTGGAAGGCTATGATTTGGAGTTAATTATGGTAGAATGTCATTGATCATTAACCAAGGCATCATAGTGTTTTAAGAAAGGAGCATGTTCAAGACTACCTGAAGAAATGTTGATGTGGATAAAAATGTTAATGATGGAATATAGTATATTGAAAAGCCCTGCTTAGATGGAAGCATAAGCCTTGTGTGGGAGGCTACAACAATAGGAGGTACCTGATGGTGTAGTTAGTGTCATGAGCTTCTTGAATTGTCAGAAATGGTAAAGGAGACAAATCTTGAAAGAGAACGACAAAAATGACAACAAAAAGCATAAAGAAAACAAAATGTTAGTGGCAGGAAGAAATGGAAAAGATTGGCATCGGCCAATAGTCTTTAATGAGCATATAAAATCTTGAAATGCATTCAAAATGTGGGACAATTAAAAGGATGAAATAAAGATTGGATGGAGCTTTGGCCATCCTTAAAAGAAGAGATCAAGAAAGTGTGATGTTGGAAATAAGTTAGGAGTTTGCATATTTGGGAGGAACTTCTGAGGGATTAAGATGGAAAATACATGACAATGTAAGGGACATGGACACTAATGCCATAGACGTAGAGATGTTGGTCAAGCCTAATAACATAGGAGTCACCATGGAAGCCATGGAAGAGAAAATCAAGAAGAGGCGTTTGGATATGCATTCAAATTTGTGTCCTTTTAGTATTTTAATGATATAAAATGGATCCAAAATATTTTCTCATCCCGAACTTTGTGATTAAATTTTGGAAAATTTTGAATTAAATTGTCCAAGAGCCAAAAACCAAAAGAAGATGAAACAAATCATCTTGATGGTTGGCCTTCCAAGAAGTTATTTAAAAGAATGTTGCTGGAATCAAAGGAAAATGAAGAGGAGAGGAAGAGAGATAGAGATGAAATGAAGAAGAAGGATGATTGTAGAAGCATGAGGGGTTTGAGAAAAGATATGTGCTCGAAGGTCAAAGGTTGTTCCTAAGCTAAAGTAATCTACAAGACATTGCTAGTGAGTAAGAATGCACCATAATATTTCTTGAAAGTTCATAGCTCACCCTTTGTAGCAATTTTTTAACCATAATAAAATCCCCATCAAAAGTTGGTTTTCCCATTTAGGATTCGAACCTAAAAATCTAATGTGGTTAATAGTTGTATCTATGGAATATTTAATTATTACATGAATAGGCTTCT
Organism: Picea mariana; assembly: GCA_032191745.1. Lineage (NCBI taxonomy): Eukaryota > Viridiplantae > Streptophyta > Pinopsida > Pinales > Pinaceae > Picea > Picea mariana. Next base: position 17,669 of record JASDQU010880400.1, read on the forward strand.
TTTTGTTGCTTTTAGTTCTAGATATTCTTGTGTTTTTCCTTCAATAGAGTTGCATAGCAACAACATATTCAACCGTTATCCAATTGTTTTGATGGCTAGTACAATTACTTGATTAGCTACAACTCCTACTTGCATTGGTAATTCACCCACAATAGAGTTATTAATTACTTTGATTGTTGGCTCCAATGCTTCTGGGTTATATTTTTGGGTTGCTTACCTGCAACCCAATCATTCCATTACTTGATCATTGGAATTTTCCTAGATGATGATCGTACACTTATTGCTTGTGCACCCTCACTGCTCAAGCACATGAATGTGTGTGTTAAACTACAAATCAGTAACAAACATAATTGAATATGCATTTACCACATTGACTCGATATATATATGTATTTATACTCAATATTTTAATTGGACATTGTGTCTTTTTGGCTTTATTCACTAAGGAGTATACAATCTGTTCACCTCCCAACGAAATATGATGCCAATAACCTACAACTAGAATGTAGCATTATCATTTTCTCTTTAGTGCTTGTTTGATGTTGGGAATATACATATATACAATTGTTTGAATGATGGGTTTGACACTTTAGTAAATGAAGTTAGAATGTGATTAATTCCTATAGAGTGCCTTGTTTATGTTCACAAAATAGAGGTTGATATATAGCTGACAATCGAACCAAAGTTTACTTGAATTTATTCAAATAACAATTTACACATACATACATCTAGTGGGTGCATTATTCATAGAATTGTTTGAATGTATTTTGCATGATAGAGAATTGTACAACATATTTATAATTTGTGTCGTGAATGCATGTTCAAGAAAAAAATATGCATATATCTCTTGCATGCATAGATTTATTGAGAACAAATTTGTAGAGTTGAGTATGTGTTGTGCTTGCAAAAACCCTTGTAAGTTTTAAGAAAAACTTGGGCCCCTACTTTAATTTTTCATTGGTCTCAGTATGCTTCTTTATTTTGGAAAATACATTGACATTGATTCCTCATTGTCTTTTTGCATTGACTTATTCTTTTAGATGGTTAAATTAAATAGGACTTTAGGTTTCACTTGTTTGGTTTGAATTAGTTCTTTTCTTAATTTTTCTTACTCATTGAGTCTTTGTTTCTTCCCTTTCTCAAGTTTTATATTAATATTATTTTATGCAAACTTGTATAGTCCTTGATTTCTAAATCAAGCTCAATTCTTAAGTAAATACCTCTTTCCTCTTTGATTACTTCATTATAGCCCCGATTTCTGAATCGGTCCCTCTTTTCACCTTTTCTTTCTTTGAACTTTTGTTTCTGTGATTTTGGTTCAAACTTTTCTTTTGCCTTGAATCTTTGATTGCCTCGATTTAGTAATTGGTCCCAAATTCCAAATCATGGTCTTCTTTAACTAAATTTGGTGTGAATGGGTCCCAATTTTGAAATCGGTCCCGATCTCCAAATCAAGTCCTTATTACTCTTTAAATATATCAAATATTTCTTTGGGTTTGAATTTTTCTTTAACTTTGTTCGAATGTCTCTTCCTTCCTTTCAAAATTTCTCCCTTTCAAACTTTTCTTTCTTACTTTGAAATTCGACCAAGTCAAAACCTTTATGGGATCCTCATTTCTCAATCATCCCTAACGTCCAAATTAGGATTCCTTTTCACTTAGTTGTTGTTGATTTGCTCAAACTAAAAATTGTCCTTGATTTCCATATCAGACCCTCCCATCACCATCATTACCATGTAGACCATGAGGATTTTCGACCTCATTTGATGTGTTTTCTTCATTTATCTTAGTTTGAACTATGTTCAATGATTTCCTTTAAAATCCACATACCCTTGATCAATCCAAAAATTCAAAATCAGACCCTAGTTACTAAAACACTTTAACTTTGGCTAGATGCAGTGATCAACCTCGATGTCTAAATCAAGCCTTCATGTGATTAGTAATGGTGACACAAGGTCTCGATTTCTCAATTGACCTTAATTTTAAAATTATCTTCCTTTCTTTTTAATCCAGGTGGATCTCGACGACCATCCACCTTTTCCACTGAATCAACATTTTCATGAAATTCACCCTTTTTATGGGGAATGTAATGTAATTCCATCTCCATTTGTTAATTACAATCATCATGTAATGATTTCCTAATGGTCTTATGTTCATGCCTACAATATTAATGCATTGGATCCCATTAGAACACCATAGTTAAGCACACTTGGGCTAGAGTAGTACTTGGATGGATGATCACCATGGAAGTCCTAGTGTTTTACATGCCTATGGAATTTTATAAACTTAGACCAATTTATCCCACATGCATCATGTAATTATTCTCCTCTCACTCTCATATATAATTGAGGTGAAGGAGGTTGTTTGAGCATGCAATGGAGTGTGATGTAAATCTTATTGTGAATGAAGCATAGCCAACATCTCTTTCTCTTTAGAGATATGCTACCACCATTATAGCGAGTTTGTGTCTACAATATTATGCTATTTTTATTCATTAATAGAAGTTGGTTTTCACTGTGTTTTTATGTTCTCTGCTATCATTTTGTTTGTATATCATTTCATTCTTCATATAATCTTGATCAGTGGTATCATATAATTCTTCTCCTTGTCATTTCTTAAGGCATGTCCCTGATGAGGTCATTGTATAGAGAGTAGGTTCTCAAGCTAGTTTCGCTTGAGGACGACTACTCTCACTAGCCCAAGTGACCTCCCATGGAAAAATAAAAGAGATATGATAGAACATGAGATTTTTTCAAGACATTGCTTGAGGAATCCATTGTGTGACAGAGGAATGAGATGATGGACAACTTTGCTTAGATCCTTCGATGACTACCGATGGCGACCGGGGAATCTTCGATAAATAAACATTTCAGAGGTGTGATTCCCTTCAAGGTACAAGTTAATTTTTATATCCCCTTATTTGAAGGCTAGATAGATGTAGATTCTTTAGAGAAATAGATGAATATTTTGGAAGGGTATTACTCTGTCCAAAACATTTCTGATCATGAAAAGATCACCTTTACACTCCTTAAATCCCTTCCCATGTCATAGCTTGGTGGTAAGGTTACTAGGAGAGGTACACCATGGATGAATCTATGCCATTCAGGAGAGAAATCACTTGGGGATCCTTTGTATATTCCCTCAAGGAGGAGTTCTATCCTATCAGAAACTATGATGACTAGTACATGAGATGGATGATTTTGTGTCAGGAAAGAGACTAGATGGTGTCATACTACACTAACATGTTTCATACCTTGTGCTCAAAGCTAGGTATAAAATACTTCGAGTGTCACTGGGTTTTGAAGTACTACAATGGCATACATAGATACATCCAAGTAGAGATGGATTTCTCGAACATCTCTTCATTGGGATTTTCTTATCGATATGCATGAAAAATTGAGTATAAATTTGAGCAACAGAGTAAGAGGGAGTTCGGTTTTGCCAATATGCCATAATAGAAGCATGGAAAAGACAATCCTAACTCACAAAACAAGGGATAGAGAAAGAAAATCCAACCTCAAGACAACTAGTCCAAGTTGTAGGAAAATAAGGGTAATAGGATGACAAAAAAGGACAGTAAAAAGTGGTGTGATTTCCACAAAATACCCTGGCACAACACTAAGGAATGTTGCTTGAAACAATCATTGTTGGCCAAGGTTAAAGAAAAGGATTCAGACCTAGACTCAAACTCTGATTAGGAACATGGAAAAAAAATCATCGATGTAGAACCCAGTACTACCATTACAACTGGAAATATCCATCCAGATGAGTCAGAGGAGCTCAAGGAGGGGGAATGCCTCTTCCCCTCACAGATGTGGGTAAAGGGGACCCCACTACATTTCATTGTTGATAGCGGGAGTTAAAAAAACATAATCTCAATCAAGGTATTCAAAAGAATGAAGTTGTTGACAATGCCATACCCCCAACCATACACCATCAGATGGTTGATCCAGGGATGAGATATCCACATCAACCAATAGTTTTTCCTTTCCTACAACATCAAGACCTTTAAATATGAGGTGTTGTGTGATGTTTCCACACTTTAAGTTTGTAATGTTATTTTAGGACAACCTTGTATGTGGAAATGTCATGTTGTTTATGAGTCTCAACCCTGTAGTTTCAATGTTACTTTGAGAGGTCATCTCTATAGGGTACCAGAGGTAGTTCCAACTACTACCACTTCATTGATTTCAGAAAAATAGTTCCGCAAAGTAATCTCTCAGACCACAAAGTTTTCCCTCTTCACGATCCGTTCATAAGATGAACATAAGGTCACTGCGACCACTACAACCTCGGCCCATGACCTCTCTATACAACAAAATAGGTCGACAAAATTATAGAGGAGAACAAAGATAATTTTTCACCTATGGGGGTGCCTGTTCATTGCCAAGTCAAGAATTCCATTTACTCGGTTCTCAGTTCTCCCTTACCCAATGGTCCAATATATAGACACTCCCTTCTAGAAAATGGGAGTATTCCATATGTTCAACATAGCAATAATAAATCCCTTCATAGCTCTATTGGCCACGACCCTTTTAAGGTGTGTTTGGGGTTCTAGCCACTATCCCCCATTGATATATCTCTTCCTACTGCATCTTCATCGACAAAATCCTCTCACACTCAGACCAAGGTAGATCATGCACCCATATTTTTGGAATGAATCCAACACCTCCAACAACAGGTTCATGGCATCCTTCAATAGGTTAATGCCAAGTACAAGAAAAAAAACTATTTTAGCAAGGTAAGCGACTCACCAAGATTTAGATTTTGCAAAAGTTCCCCCATCTCCCGAGGGAAATAGAAGCAATGGTACCATTGCTTCCTAAGGGGGGAGGACCGATCCAGGTGGATCTCATTGGCCATCCACCTTTTCCACTGAATCAACATTTTCATGATATTCACCCTTTTGATGGGGAATGTAATGTAGTTCCATCTCCATTTGTTAATTATAGTCATCATGTAATGATTTCCTAATGTTCTTATGTACATGCCTACAACATTAATGCACTGGATCCCATTAGAACTCTATGGTTAAGAATGCTTGGGCTAGAGTAGTCTTCGGATGGGTGATCACTTGGGAAGTCCTAGTGTTTTACATGCCTATGGAATTTTGTAAAATTAGACCAATTTATCCCACATGCATCATGGGAATTATTCCCCTCTTACTCTCTCATATATAATTGAGGTGAAGGAGTTCCTTTGAGCATGGAGTGGAGTGTGATGTAAATCTTGTTGCAAATGAAGCATAGCCAACATCTCTTTCTCTTTAGAGATAAGCTACCACCATTCTAGCTAGTTTGTGTCTACATTATTTTGCTATTTTTATTCATTAATAGAAGTTGGGTTTCAATGTATTTCTTTGTTCTCTACTATCGTTTTGTTTGTATATCATTTCGTTATTCATATAATCTGGATCACTTGCAAGCTCTTTGTTTGCATGTGTGAAACTACTTCTATACTTTTCTCACATGTGAAACATTTTCTTTTAAAGTTCGATTATGGTTGAGCCTTTCCTTTACAAATATTAGTGACACGAGGTCCTAATTTTGAAATCCATCCCAATTTCTCAATCGACCTCCACCAAGTGAACCCATGCCCTAATTTTTGGATCGATCTTGTGACTTCAAAATTGGTCATGACCTCACCTATGATAGTGATGAGGGGTCTTGATTTTCTCAATCAACCTTGATTCATATACCTTTCTCTCACTACTTTTAAACTATTCACACATGTAAAAACCCATTGAAGTTCAAATTGAGTTATTTAAAGTATGTGGGTTACTTGCACTTGCACACAAGCTTTAAAAGGTGACTTAACGGGGCTAAATAAATGATGCCATATGCTTGAACCATCACCGTTTTGAACTTGAGTAATGTGTAACACCCCATTTTAACCCCCAAATTAATTTGTAAGTAATTTATATTAACAATGGTTTATCTTAGCATGGAGATAATATTTCCTTGCTATGGCTTGTGAACTTTGTAATGCATATTGTTAAATAAGAGAAAAAGCCAAACCAACTGAGTGAAGAGTGGAGCACAAGAATTAGCCATGATACCACTAGAGGGATTAGTGAGGGGGCATATAGGGGATTCAATCATGCTAAATGATCCCAAGCCACCTTATTGAACTATTTTGGGAATAATTATCCTTTTCCCTTTTTCCGAATCCAAAGAAAAAATCATCTAATGAAAAGAGGGTTGGTAGTTGAACAACCAAATACCTGCAATAAAGAGATATATACAGAGAAGGTTGGAGAATTGAATTATTCCAACCTAGGTACAATAGGTACCACCTTTTACCCCATGAGTTCCTTCTAGCAGAAGAAATGGGAAGAATAGATCAAGAACCTTATGGGGATGCACGAGGAAGAGAAAAGAATGCATGGGTGCATGCACATGGAAGGGGAAGTCTTGGTATGGACAATGGAGGAGAAAGCGATGAGCAATGGATGAGCCAAGATTGTTGAGATCTATAGGAGAACCCATGTGTGGAGCAAATAGACATGAGTTTCAAAGCAATATTGTTTACATGGCTAGTATGAGAAATAAAAAATCCAACCTAATCTTAGAGGGCCGTGATCTTGATGCTAGGAAGGAATTTGATAAACCTTGTGGAGGCCTTGGGCATGGTGAGTGTAAGGGTTTTCAACTAGTTTTTGTGTGAAGAAGAGTGGCCTTCAGTTTTACAAATTGATCTAAGAGTCTGAGAGGATTCTGTGGTAGTATCATGGCTTGGCACGGGGGTGGTGTTGTTCCAGAGTCTGTACTTAAGGCTACAAAGTATAGAGTCTAGGCATCCAGAACAGGGTAAAAGATGTGGAAAGGAGAAAACAGCTGGAAGGGAAACTATGGCTGGTTTCTAAGTAGTCTATGTATAGCTTCCATTTGTTCCTGAATGTTTATGTCCCATTCAATGGCTACCCATGAACGTTTGACTTCGACCCGGGTGGTTGCAGTTCTTAGGATAGTATCAAAGAGATTTAAGGTGATGCTGGTTTGGTCTGAGAGGCTGGGTTCTACATGAGGTTATCTTGCAACAGGAGCAGTCATTTAAGGAACAAAAATTTAAGAGGTTGCTGCTTTTAAGTTGCTGATTCAATTTTAGATTATATGAGAAACATCCCGTGAAATGAATTAATAGTTTAACACAATCAAAGGTCGTTTTCTGTAACTGAGTTAAATTTTAAGATCATGCATGAAACGAAAGAAAACATAGAGCTATCAGACAATGTGAGGCATCAATTCAGGAAGAATCTCATGCTGTAACAGAAGAAGAAAAAGACAAGAAACACTTTAATGAAGCACAAGATATAGAAATCTAAGTAATCCACAGGTCTTGTACCTATTGATAACCAATACAAAGAAAAAGCTGTAAACAATTAGATAACTACAAATATTGATCACCACAGTAGAAATTGTACTAAATTGCAATTAAGCATCCATCAAAGATATATATGAAAAATGACGTGAAATATGAAATAACAGAGGAAAGAACATAACCCAATCTTGACGGAATATGGAGTCTTCAATTTGCTTTGTATTAATTCTGTCCAAGGAAAATTTCTTTATTACAATCTACCAAAAGAAAAAAACGCCCTGGTGTCTACTCTAAAAGATGTATTTATACCAACATGTGGCATTACAATTCAATTATTCAAAGAATGAGGGTTACAAGATAAGCATGTGGAACGCCCCGCTTGCTGTCCCTGTCTTTTCCTTCAGGCCTTTCCCCTCCCTCTGTCGCCTGGCTCCAAAAATTTGAAAATACATGCAAATGCATTATTTGCTTCCTGAATCTTTTCCTTTCCCCTGCTCAATACATTTAAGACATCTGTCTACCAGATGGGCGATTGACTTGGAGGGCTCAGTTTGGTCATTTGCCTCAAATAAGTAGTGCTTCTTGTCCAGTTGGGGGATCCTCCCTCCCACCTGTCGATCTTCTATCATGATGGATAGAAACTGTAAATTCGGCTTAATTAGCCATTTGTCAATCTGAGAAATGTCAACTTGGCTTACTTGAGAGAGCTTGGCTTGATCCCTTTCCATACTTTCTTTAATATCTAACAAATGCTTGGTTATGTTGTTTTTTCCTAACGTTCCAGCGCTAGCTTCTCTATCGAGCTCTAACAAATTTTTGTTTATTAAACCAAATATTTCTTCACATGAATCCCTCACCTCTTTGGCCCTGAATTTCGTGGGTTGTGAACACCAATCTTTAATAAGGTCGGATAAACTTTTCCCATACTGCTCACATTCTTTCTTTTTGAAAACTTCTAAGAATTCGACGTTGTGGGTGAATTTCGATGTGGGAGACAATTTGTACATTTCCCGTATATGCTCTGGCCTAAAAGTCCTAATCGCCACCTTCTGCTCATTGAAAATTGTCCTGGTCGGGATGTATGCATGGTCCAACACCCATTTTATCATATCGCAATACGGAAGGAGACATGGTCTTGCTGCAATCTTGTGTATCTCTGACTGAGTGATAACTTTATATTTGGTGGATATGCCCTCTTTTTCATTATTGCTGGAATCGTCCAAGATATTGATCATCTTGTGTTGCAAAACGTTGGAGACCTGTGTCCATGTTTTGACAGTATTGATGCTCCCAGGCGAGGTATTAGAAATAATATCTAAACCTTGACCCGAACTCTCGCCAGTAGTCTTGGGAATTTTCCTCAGAGCCATAATATAAAACCCTGTAATTCGGCCTCTTGTCACAAAAAGAGGAAACACAAATAGGGGTTACCTTAGTAAAATGGCTCTATAGAAAACTAGAAAGAATTTCAAAAGAACGACGATAATCCTTTCGTTTTGAGCACTTAAGTCTTATGCGAGTCCTTGCTGACAGAACGTTCAAATCATTAAATGGAAAGATTTAGAGATAAAACCAGATCTTAGTATCCATCACTTCACAAGACCTTCTTATAAATGCCATAAATGTTTTGATGACGCGACTTAGGAAAAATGTAGAGACATTTAAAACTTTGTCCGCAGGCTATACATGCTTAAAAGTTGATTAAGGCACTAGTCAATCCAGTTTAGTCCACTTATTAAGTGCTTTTAGTTCTTAATCACTTTTTGGCGTTCGTAACTTCGGATGTTTGCGTCCTCAACTTGGACCATGAACCCCAAAAATCATGAAATTGCGATTCGACGGATTAACATTAATTACCTTTGGTTTTTAATTGATCAAGATTAAAAAATGGATTTCACGACCTCGAGTATCGGGGTTACGAGTATCATATCCCCCGAAGTCATGGCATAAGTAAAGCCCGAATCGCGAACTCGCGATGTGATTAGCTTAAGTGCTAATCATCTATTTAAAAACTTTAACTAATCATGATTAGGAAATAATCTTCAAAACTTCGTGAATTCGGGAGTGAGGATCTCGAGGGTCGAGAATTCGATAATGCTTTGACTCAAGGACTCCCAAATCACGAAATTGCGATGGGGCTTATTAACCGTTAAACAGTTTTAGCTTGTAGCTAAGCATGTTTAGAACAGGCTTTCGGGGTTTCGGAAACCGGGGCTTTAAGTAGGTTGGGACAGTGGCTCCTTATAAATCACGAACTATCGATTCCTAAGAAATCAAAACAAGCCTTTTAAAGATAGATCGTTGTTAAAAAAGCGGCTCCATAACTAACTTTTAGTCTTGAGTTTTTTGGAAAAGGATGTTGTTCCAACATAGGCTCCATCTAGGGATCTTGTCTCCCTGCGGAACGAGAAGAACAATAGACCACGTGCCTTTATTTGGGTGAATGGAGTCATTAGTTTGCTTCTGCGAGACTGGTTTAGAAAGAGGATACAAAAGAAAAAGGAGGGTTCCATCCTTATCTCTGAAAGCTTTCGGGACTTTAGTCCTTCCTTATCTCAATGTCGGTCCACCTGGTAGCTTCCCCTTCCCTAACACCGAACTTGTGTCTGCTTAGGATGATCAAAGAATCTTAATAATTTTAACAGGTTTTGTTGATTTTGCTTGCATCAAGATGAAGTAGTTTTAACGTTTTTAAACAGGGAGTCCTATAGGAACATGGGATGTAGATCTGGATTCAAGTGAAACTGGTCACAGATAACAATATAATTTATGTATAATAGCCTTACAGATATCTTGGACATTGCTTCACTACCAGGGAGCTTGTTCAGTACCCCGATGAAGTTATTTGGTTCCCTTTTATTGAATTTCCTTTCACCACTTCAAGCTGTAACTTTGCATTTAAATGCTGAGATGAGGGCAATCATTTCATGAATTTCTTTTCATCATCTCTTTGGGACTAGATGGGGGCAATTGAATTTTCAAATTTCCTTTCACCATCTGTCTTATATTTTGTTTTGACATGAAGTGGGGGAAATCAATTAGTATAAAGTATACCAGGGGTGATATCTGTGTATAATTTTGCTATAGAGCTCTGTTAACCCACTTTGATTATTCTAGACCAGTTTCCCTTTGACCTTCAAAACATCTTAGTCTATAGGAAAACTTATGGGGAACTTTATTTCCGGGGGCCTTCTTTTGATGCAAGACTGATCATTAAAACTTGTTGAAATAACTAAGAGAACTAGGATCAGCCCACACATATCTTAGTTCAGTAAGACCCGAAGAGCTGCCCGGGCTACCTTTAAAACAATCGTTTTCTAACATTCAGAGGTAAAGTGTAACCTCTTCTTCTTCTGTGGATGTCATAGGAAAACATCTGGTTTCAAGGGAGAAAGAACCGCACAAAAGGGGGGAAGAGTGACAAGGAAAGTTCAGATTTCATAAGCACAAGCATTATAATGTAATTTCGATTTTGAGAACTTTTTCTTTGAGGTTACTTTACTTCTGCTGTTTGTTTCAATTTTCTTTATCTTATTTGGGGGAACTCCTTGGAAACCATAGTGAAAAAGTTATTTTTCCGGCACACCTGGCGAAAATAATCACATTCGATGAGAACGTTGCTGCACCTAGGTGATAATCATTTAAAAATCTAGACAGTTCAGGAAATCATACCTTTGCCTTACCATTTCGATTTCATCTTAATAAATTTTCTTTTATCACCTGTTTTGGGTAAATTGACTTCATGATGCATGCCCATCCATTTTCTTATTTTTGCTATTGGGGCCGTAAGCCGTAATCCAAAAACTGTAACACAAACCGTTATATACAATGGAAACTTGGAAATCATTTATTGCATATAATGCTTCAGATAACACTCGTTAACAATGACATTGAAGATTTTACTATCCAAATTTTCTAATAGAAATGAATTCTTCCCCTCAGACGTTGTGACTATGAACGGTCCATACTAGATGTGGTGAAATTTACCATGTTTTGCCGAGTCTTCCCTCCTAGCATCCCATTTCAAAACCAAATCGCTAGGGAGGAATTCCCTGTCTTTAGCCTTATGATCGAACGACGCTTTCATGTTGTCTTGATATTTCTGCAACCTTTTTTCCACTTCAGCCTAGATTTGTTGAACCTTAATCAACTGATTTATTCTCCTTGTGACATGGTTTGGTTATTCTTTCTCATCTTGCCAGAGTTTCATCACAGAGAGCGCTAGATTTATAGGTAATACCACAACCGTCCCGTATACCATTTGGAAAGGAGAAGTACCAATAGATTTCTTCGTACCTATCTGATTTTCCCACAAAGCGTAATTCAAATGCACATGCCAAGATTTTTTGTTTTCGCTAAGCACTTTCTTAATTATGGTAATTAAACTTTTATTTGATGATTCAGCTAACCCATTTCCTTGAGGGTAATATGCCGTGGAGTGGCCCAATACGATATTATATTTTTGGCAAAAGATGACCATTTCCATAGACTTGAATGCCTGGGCATTATCCATGACTATCTTTTGGGGACAACCGAATCTGGATAGTATGTTCTCTTCTAGGAAATCTATTACCACTGAATCAGTCGCCTTTCTAGTCAGAATAGCCTCCACCCATTTGGTGAAGTAATCTGTAGCAGCCAGGATCCATTTATGTTGAGCATTGGAAGGTGGTTTGATTTTGCCTATAAAATCCAACCCCCATTATTGAAAAGGGGATTCCACTTTAACCGGAACCAAAGGTAGTGCTGGGAGTTTCTACTTGCTTGCGAATAACTGGCAAGGGTTACAGGCTCTGACTTTGGCGTTGACATCTGAGAATATTTTAGGCTAATAATATCTTGCTCTTAGGATTTTATAAGCTGTTTCCCTCCACACGTGATGTCCTCCGCATACCCCTTCATGAAATTCTCTTATGACCCTTTCTGTTTCTGATTCCACTAAACAAACCAGTAGGAAGCCTAATGGGTCCTTCCGGTATAATTGACTTTTGGATATACAATACTTCACCGCATGCAGCTTCAGTTTCATGGCCTTAGATTGAGAAAGATCACCGGGGTACTTTAGGGTCAGTAGGTAAGACACTATGTCTTTATACCAGCCCGATGAGACAAACTTCTCTTTGATTCTAGTCGTAGAAATTTGTTCATCAAATGTGTCTATGTCCACGCCTCCTTCATATCCCTACAGGTTATTTATCCCGAGTGCTCTGAAATTTGATTCAGCTAAGAGCTTAGCCAAACCCTGCCCTTTTACTAGTTTTGTCGAATTCATCTCTAAATCAAATTCTTGAATTTTGGCAAGCCATCGACCCCTCTTCCCATCACTGTCGGGCTGTACCAATATGTCTTTTACAGAACTGGTGGGTACGTATGTAATTACCTTGGAGTGTAACACGTAGGTTCTGAAAGCCTTTAGCACCTTTACCATAGCATATGCTTTCTTTTCCATTATATCATATCGCAATTCTGCATCTCTAAGACTTTAACTGAAGAATGCTATTGGTTGCTTGAAACCTTCCTCATTTTTTTGGAGGAGTACCACTGCAATTGTGTGTTCAGATGCAAATGAGAAAATCAAAATCTCTTTCAGATAACCAGGGCTTGCTAGTACAGGTGCCTCGCTTATAAATTTATTTATGTGGGCAAATGACGCTTTGGCTTCGGCCGTCAACTTGACTTCGCTATTCTTCTTAAGCATATTTGTGATCAATTTCATGATTTTAGAAAAATTTGGAATAAACCTTCTCAAAAGATTTATTTTTCCTAGAAATGACTGAATTTCCTTAACGTTTCTAGGAATATTTATGGTGTCTATAGCTTCAACCCTTTTAGGATCAATTTTAATTCCGTTCCAAGACACAATATGGCCCAAGGGTTTACCGTCTTGCATCGCGAAATGATATTTTTTGGGGTTTAAAGACAAACCAAATTTTCGGCACTTCTCGAACGTTTACTGGAGGTGTATCAGGTGGTCTTCGTCAAATTTAGAGAACACAGTCAGGTCGTCAAGATAAATAACAATGAATCTGTCTCTTTCACCGACGAAGGTGATGTCCATAGCTCGCTGGAAGGTGGCACCTGCATTTATCAAACCAAAAGGCATTTTGTCATACTTGAATGTACCCCAAGGCATAGTGAAAGAGGTTTTTTCCTGATCCTCTTCGTTGACTGCAATCTGATTGTACTCCGAAAACCCGTCAATCATCGACATTCTATTAGCACCAACTACCTTCTCCAGGATGTGATCCATCTTGGGTAGAGGATAATTGTCCTTGAGAGAGGATTTATTTAGGTTTCTAAAATCCATGCATAGTCTGATTTCCCCACTCTTTTTTCTAACCGGGACCAGGTTCACCACCCATTCGGAGTACCTGAGAGGTACAATTATTTTTGCGTCTAAAAGATTTTTCACTTCTTTTTCGATCATAGGCAATAAAATGGGGTTGATTTGTTTGAGTTTTTTTCTAAAGGGTTTAACACTAGGTTTCAAAGGTATCTTATGCTCGATCACAGATGTGTCATAGGTTCTCAGCTCATCATAAGACCATGCAAAAACATATTTATACTGGCCGAGTAAGTCTGTATACTTGATTTTCATCTCGGGAGGACGGTAATTTGATATTTTCACTATCCTAGGCTCTTTAGTGGTTCCCGCATCACAGTCTTCGACCTCCTCTGGTTGGGGCTGCAAGGTAGACTTCAGAGGGATGTCGTTTTGATCAAACAACCTTTCTAGAGGAATCAGGCCCTTAGGGATCTGATTATTCTTTAGTAATAGCATGCAATGGTTTGCGATCTTTTCTTGGAACTCCCGAGGCTCCTCCCCCTCCTACATAATCCAAGTATGGTCATTTTGGTTCTCCTGGTCAATGTGATTTTCGGTGAAATCATCCACCATTTCCAGGAACTTTTTGACCCGTTCGTCATCTTCGAACACCTGCCAATGTTGTATGTTGTTTGGTATGGAGGTTCTGTGCCTCACCTCTATGTGGTATTTTAGTTTGAACGCAGTAGGGGGTGCAAAGGTTGAGGCCACTTTGGCCAATGAATCGGCTTGCAGGTTTTCTGCACGTGGAATGTAATGAACATTTATTGATGATTTTTTTTTCCATTAGATCCCAGGCACAATTTCTGTAAGACCTTAGTCTCAGGTGCTTGGCCTGATACTGCTGATTTACCTACTTCACAATCATCTCTGCATCTCCATAGACTTCTAGGTTCTTTATGTTTAGCTTCCTGGTAGCTTCTAGTCCCAAGACTAGGGCTTCATACTCACATACGTTATTTGTGTAGTCTATGTCCCACTGTAGCCTGTAAGAAAAGGGGATAACAAATTCATTTTCAGGTGCTATGAAAAGCACTCCTACACCTTCTCCTTCACACGACGAAGCACCATCAAAAAACATTTTTCAAACTCCAGTGCTATACACATTTTTATCTGTCTTTTCAAATTTATTTTCATCTATATAATTTTCTTCTGTATAATTATTTACACTATCGTCAAAAGATAAAATGCAATTTCCTAGATCTTGATCGGCAACATAAACAGGGTAATTGTTAGGATTATGTGGATCGCTTACCGTATATGCCAACCATGTTTCCCTGTATAACCGAGTGAAGTGCCCGCCAAAAACAAGAATCATGGCATAGGTCATGTCCAACTGAAGAGATCCCCCGAGTTTGGCTCCCCAAGATCTAGATAATAACAAACCATACTTCGGGGGTATATCAACGATAACTACATCCATTAGGACACTTTTCACCAGAACCTGGGTGAGAGTGACTACTAAATATTTGATCATGCCCATGCACTTAACTCTCCTTGAATCAAACGAGTAAAGATCTCCATAGGGCCTGGTGATTTTGAGGCCTAGTCTATCCATAATAGATTTGGGCATTACGTTATGAGAGGCTCCAGAGTCCAGCATGCAATTATGCCACATCCGATCGTGCACGTTCAGGGTAATGTTAAAGGGGGCGACGATATCTTTGACGCCTTCAAAATGTGGAGCAAAAGTGATATTAGGCTTATCATCTTCCAAATTTATCACGTCAGATTGACTCTCTAAATCTAAAAAATTTATCATTTTGGTTATTTTCTTTCGGTACACAGGGTGTTGGATTATTGAGAGGAGGGGTGAATCAGCAATAGCGTAACTAATAATCCTTTTTCTTCAAATGTTATATCAATGTAGAATTATTATCCAATAATGAGCAGTAAGAAATAAACAATCACACACATACACAATACACCAGTGTTTTATGTGGAAACCCAAATCAGGAGAAAACCACATAATGTTTTTTCTTATATGTCTTGAAGAATTACATTCATTGGAAGCACCAACTTCCTTTGTTTTCCAGCTGCAACTGGAAGGAGGCACCAACCCCCTAGTTTCTCAGGCTACAACCTGAGGGAAGCTCCAACTCCCCAATTCTCTGGCTACAACCAGAAGGAGGCTATAACCCCCAATGTTCTTCGGCTACAACCGGAAGGTGGCTACAACCACCTGTCCTTGCCCTGTCCTGCCACCTTGAAGTAGAAGTAGAATGATGGAACCACTGTCACACTATCACTGTGAGATATACTGCTATAAACCTGTACCAATAAATCTGAACCATGCATCAACCATGCATCAACCTGTACCTCAACCTGTAATCAACCTGTACCATAAACAAGTGCATCAACCATGCACCAACCTGTAATCAACCTGTACCATAAACAAGTGAATCCAACCATATACCAAGTATGTACCAAT